>BRDA01000007.1:4958-64300 GCA_036984385.1 Crenuchus spilurus | reverse complement strand
ACAGAATCAAATAATTAGAAGTGTATATATATATATATATATATACAGTGGTAACCCTACTTATGAGCATCCCTACTAACGAGTATTCCAGGTAACGAGTCGAGATCTCGGAATATTTTTGTTCCAGGTAATGAGTAAAATTCCAGCTAATGAGTAATTTTCTTCAAGTATGCCAAACCACTAGGGGCGCTGTGGTCGTAGCATCTCCTAGATGATACCGTAGAAGAAGAGGTCAGTCAATACCTTTGACCACTGTCAAGTAAAAGTGAAGTGGCTGTTGAAAGCGACGCTAAGGTAGCAAAAGCACACTAACATCTACTACTAGAAATGATCGGACTGAAGCTCTAATGCTACTACATTTACTGCATGTTACATTTAACTAAGGATGTAAATCTCTACCAGTATCAGTAGTTTGATCAGAGGAGGATGGATCCCCTTTGTGAGTCTGGTTCCTCCCAAGGTTTCTTCCTCCAGCCTTGAGGGAGTTTTTCCTTGCCACTGTTGCCTCGGCTTGCTCACATTGGGCTTAGAATCAAAATGTCTGATACTGATTATGTAAAGCTGCTTTGTGACAATGTCCATTGTAAAAAGCGCTATATAAATAAATTTTGATTGATTGATTGAAAAGGTAGTGAACAAGAAAGTTAGATACATTTTACTTTTACTTTTCATATGATAAGTGTAACCATGGAGCCGCCAGCTTCCACGAGCACCATCGGTCTCCCTCTCCTTAGCCGCCAGCCTACACGAGCACTGTCGGTCTCCCTCTCATTAGCTGCCAGCCTACACGAGTGCTGTCGTCGTCTTGTTTATTTTTTTAAAAACCCATATAAACACATTATTTAGCATATTAAAGTATACTGTATATTGGCCGGCTGACATGGATTAATCAGTTTTACATGTATTCTTATGGGGAAAATGCATCCAGCTAACGAGCAAACCAGCTAACGAGCTCAGCTCCTGCACGGATTAAACTCATAAGTAGGGTTACCACTGTAGGGAATAACGGCGTTAAAAATAACGGCGTTACGTAACGACATCATTTTGTCAGTAACAGGATAAAATAATTAATTACTTTTCCTGTCGTTATAACGCCGTTGACGTTACTGGTCATTAAAAGCGCTGCGTTACTATATATTGATATACTAACAGTAATCCGAGCGGACCTCTGCCCAGGCTAGTGAGGAGTAACAGGTGTTACACCGAGAACTGTGACCTGTCGAGATCTGTGACTTGATAGAAGAAGTCACAGATCTTGATAGGTCACAGTTCTCGGTGTAACACCTGGTTAACTCAAGTCAGTAAGCGATTGGCTAAGGCAGCGTTATGGTAGCCAATCAGAGCCAGTGTTTTTACACGTGTGCCGAGAGGCAGAGGAGCAAGCCGAAGAAAAGTTAGCATTTTCAAGGTGGCGATATAAACATTATTTTAAATTCATTGAGGTTAAAGGCAAAAACGTGCATGTAATATGTACATTATGTCCTCGGGCGAAGACTTTGTCGACATCCACTGTAAGCAACTCTAATTTAATAAAGCATCTCACAACGACCCACGCAGATACAAAGTTAGCAACCACCGTCCACTAGCAAAGGACTCGGAAAGTCGGTCAAGCAGCAAAGGCTTGATTTTTGAAGAATAAGACTAAAGAGGTTTTCTTGTTAAGTTTACTTCTGTTGTGAACAAACCAGTTGTCTCAGGTTGAGAGAATTTAATGTGATAGATGTAAATGCACTTTATATAGTGTAACTGTTTACTTTTGCTTTTTTTTTTTTTTTTTTTTACACAGATTTGGTATTTTAAAGGATTTTGTGCAAAAAATTTCAAAAGTTATGTACAAACACCTTTCTGATCTACTCATTTCAACTGACTGTGAAAACTGCTTTTTCAAAAAATCCTTATTCTTTGACATATAACTTTTTTTAACTGTAATGCAAATAGTTACTTTCCCTGGTAACGAGTTACTTTTATTATAGAGTAATTCAGTTACTAACTAAGTTACTTTTTTTAACAAGTAGTGAGTAACTGTAACTAATTACTTTTTTAAAGTAACGTTCCCAACACTATATATATATATAATTTTGAGTAAAAATTCCTAAAGGTTTTTTTTTTTGAGAAATACTTCCTAAACAGTAAAAAAGTTTTGAAATGTCACTTTGTCAAATGATTATACAGTATATAACAGTTTCTAAAAATTTCACTTTATTCAAATTTTTGGAGATGCATAAGTACTAACTGCTTGTCAAGGACAAACCTGCTCTTAGCTGATGAGACAAAATAGCCAGAACCCTTTGGCAAGCTATTCAGTCATTATATTTACATTCTGAATTTCTAACTTTTAGTACATTTGATGTAAAAAAAAAAAAAAAAAGAAAGAAAGAAAAAGACAAACCATCACACAAATATATAAGGTTGTTTTTTCTGCAGTATGAGACTAGACCTACACTGCTTGTTTCTATGAACTGTACAATATACACAACATGCATGTTTTTCACTGGCAATATATCTGTGATGTCTTCAGCTTTAAATGAACAAGTGAGCAAAGCCATATTGACATATAAACTTCTTCATAACATCTAATCTCCTGTTTTTTGCAGATGGAGTCTGAGATTCAGCTGGTGTCTGAGGCGTATGAGAACCTGGCCAAGTCGTCCTCTAAAAGAGAAGCACTGGAGAAGACAATGAGGAACAAGCTGGAGCTGGAGGTGCGCAGACTGCATGACTTCAACAGAGACCTGAGAGGTGAGCTACAGGATGTGTTGTCCTGACTGTAGATGAGTTTGTCTCCGAGTTTGAGAGGTGATGGTGCCATTATTATCTCACAGAGTAGCTTGGAGAGCTGCAGTTCACCACTGGTTGAGATTTCCAAGTCTGATCAGAAAGCACTGAGTGGCCGCACTGTTACCTTCTCCCAAAATTTGTTCCATGGTTCCTCGTGGTACTAAAGCCCTTTGATTCAGATCTTGTGATAAAAAGCTGACCTGTAATGATATTTTGATAAAGAAACTCTGTAGTCAGGTCTTTGAGCTTACAGCATGTACTAGTGCTTCTCTAAAATGTAGCTTATTGTAAAAAAATTCATTTGTGTTTAAAATGTTATTAAAATACTAAACGGCCATTTTAGATTCGTTACATGTAAAGGGACACATTTCAAGCCTTTTTTGTTTAAATGAAGTTTTTAGGCCGTGTTCTTCTGTTTCTGGGTCCTTTTAAATTTAATTAGCAAATAAATACTAATGACTAAAATGTAACTGAGTACTGAGTTGATAACTTGGCTCACAAATGTACTTGAGTCTAAATGATGATTTTAAAATACAGATGAGTACATTTGTCAGATGTAATCATTTGGGCCCAAGTAATATTTCTTCAGCTCTTGAAGTGTTTTATAAATTTTAAGCACTCAAACCAAAGCCAAGGCTTCTCTGTTTGCTAGCTCAGTGTTTGTGAACAGGCTGAGCGTGGCCACCTCCACCATTCTGTCTCATAGTTGTTCTTTGGAGCAGCAGGGAGCAGAGAAATCCCTGATTTATGGCACTGAGCCCAGACTCCATGTCTACAGGGAGCCCCCAGAGTTTTACAGCAAAATTGCCGATGGCCCCCCTTGCATCTCTCGCTCACACAAACATACTCTTGCCATCTATTCTTCCTAACTCTCTCTTTCTTTCTGCTGTACAATCTAACAAAGAGTTCTACATTTTAATGTGCACTGCATAATATGAAACTGGGATGTTGTGAAGTGAGGAATTTGGTTCTGCAATATATTCGTCATAAGAGACTAGTTGAATTAACCTGGGGGGAATATTTATTATTTTAACATTTGGCATGCTTCTTTGATTAATGTTTTGCCATTGCAAGGGGAAAAAAGAAACCCTTGCAGTATAATGGTCCTTTTGTTGAGGCCAACTCAAATTTAACAGCACTTAAGGAATTGTGACTTGGTCTACTGTATGAGAATCAGGCTCATCTAAAGATGTTTTATTTTTGTTTTCCAATTTGCTGAGCAACTAGTCCTAGTGTTGTTTAATGTGAGGAAGATGATGCCTAGAGGATGTTTGAGAATGGCTGCTAAGGAAAGCGACGCATACCACATTCATATATACATCACATTTTTTTACATTAATGATAAACATTGAATGTGATCAGTTACGAAAAACGTTCACCTTTTTGTTTTCAGCTTCATATGTTGCTGAAACAAGCATCTTGTTTGTAAATCTACACTCATTTCTCTCCACATTCACAAAAGTAGCTGTTTTTTACTAGGTTCAAGTGTTCTGGATCTTGAAATGCCTTTGATATAATGGTTGGGAACGTTTTAATGCAGTTGTGAGTGTTGAGAAGTGTGTGTGTGTGTGTGTGTGTGTGTATATATATAATTATAAGTGAGTGATTTATTTTCTGATCTTAGAACGTATGGAGACAGCCAACAAGCAGCTAGCAGCCAAAGAGTGTGAGGGCACTGAAGACAACCGCAAGACCATCTCTCAGCTTTTGGCTCAGAGTGAGTGTCATAAGGACATATTCATACACCACAAACCAAATTAGGTCCATGTAGAATTATAACTATTAATGGGTTAAGTGTGCTAAAGAATGTTTTCACAGTCCACTTTTTAAAAGACAAAAAAAATATTTAGAAATAGTGAACCATGCAGAGCATTTCAAATATAAACTAGGAAACCATAAAAACACTTTACTAGTGCTTCTCCAAAATTTAGAATATTGTGGAAAAAGTTGACTTGTAATTAAAATTAAACTCAAAAAGGTAAACGTCATGTTTTAAATTAATTTAATGTAAAATGACATTTTTCAAACTTTTTTGTTGATACTAGGGCTGTCGAAGTTAACACGCTAATAACGCTTTAACACAGTCTCAATTTAACGCGATTTAAAAATTAGTGCCATTAACGCATATTCTATTTGTTCCTGCGAGTCATTCGTAGTTCATGTTGAAAGTTGACCACACGCAACATCATTTAAGGGTAGAGGAATGAAAGCTGCTTTATACTTTCCGCATTGAGTGGAATGATGATGCAATGCTCATGCATTTGCCTTTTAAAGTAATCTTTATTGACATTTTTGATTATACAGTGGAACCTTGACTTGAGTTTAATTTATCCCTTCCCCCAAAAATAAATAAATAAAAAAAAAGGATATATATTTTTTGCTATGTGTTTTTAAATAAGAAAAAAATACTTTATAAATAACAAATAATGTATAAAAACAATAATAACATAATAAAAGAGAATGTAGAGAAATGAGCTGGTTTTTTAAGTGTATTTATATTAAAGATCAGATGATTTTCACCACACTTTCCTCACTTTCACTAGCAGAGCGTTTCAATAAAATGTGTCCAGACATCTTTGTTTCTTCCTCCAATAAATGTTTAGAAAATGAATGAGACACATTTGTTTACACAGAGACAAGGCACCAACCTCTTCTCTGCAGTTTCAGCAGTGATCTCTGCACTCACGCTCGCTAGTGACCTCTATTGGTGGAATTGTTCGCAATTAATCGTGCTTAACTAAGTGACACTGAGATTAATCACGATTAAAAATGTAATTGTTTGACAGCCCTAGTTGAAACTGGGTTTCTGGTTTTCATGAGTTCTAAGTCACATTGATCAACAGTAAAACAAACAAATTTAAATGTCACTTTACATGTAATGAATAATAAATATGACTGTTGACCTTTTTTAATTAAATTATGAGCAATTAACAATATTCAAATTTTTTCATGGTGCTGTAAATTGATTTGGAAAGAGAGTAATTAATGTTCTCATGTTTATTCAGGTAAATGTGAGAGTCCTTGTTCAGCACTTTTGTTTTTAGAGTGCTGCAAAAAAGGCAGAGCTGATTGTGTTTCATTGTTGGGCCACTCCACAGACAAAGAGACTCAGCGGGAGAAGGAGAAACTTGAGATGGAGCTGAATGCACTGCGTTCCACCAACGAAGACCAGCGCAGACACATTGAGATCCGCGACCAGGCACTCAACAACGCTCAGGCTAAAGTAGTCAAACTTGAGGAGGAGGTGAGCTCAGTGCTTTCAGCTGTGGCTGCTCAGCATATTTGTGCAGCATGTGAGGGTAGTGAGTGGTATGCTTTCAGTTGAGTCTGGGATCAATTATCACCGAGTGCCTCTAAGGTCTCTGTGTGTGTGTGTGTGTGTGTGTGTGTGTGTGTGTTTGTGCAGGCCCCCTTGTGGACACTTTTCACCCTCTAGCCAAAGTCTGCAATATCTGGTTTAGTTTAAATCTGAGAAAGTTCTCAGAGGAGCTCTGAGGAATTTAAGGTTTTGTCTTCATTGCTCTGAGTCTGCCTAATACTTTGCTGAGTAATAAGGTCATGCACAAGAGCAGATTCTTTGTTTGCCATTTCTCTTACTCAGAGAAGGTTTATAAATGTTCACTTTTGAGTGATCAGACATTAAAGCGTTTACAGATATGAGTAGGTGAGATTGCTATTGAACTGAACAGCTCCACATTTTTTGGTCAACCTTTATAATGTAAAGATTCTCTGCTGAAAAGCTTCATTAAACTAACATTTATACATAAACATCAGCTTGTAACCCATCTGCCCTAAAACTGACCGCAACGAACTCTGACTCGACCCTCCCCACAGATGTCTTTGAAGTTTTTCCCGTCAACTTTTCAGAGCTGCAGTTAAAATCTTCAGGCTCAAGTGAGCGGCTGGCCACAACCTTCAGTGAATCCAAACAAGCTCAGAAAAAAGCCACTGCAGCCAAACAGAGCCAGCTAGAGCAGATAACGATAGAGAGACATCCAGAGAGAGAGTCCCAGCTTGTGTGTGTGTGTGTGTGTGTGTATGGAGCAGTTGGTGTGTGTGGCTGAACTCCACCGTTTGAGCTCCAGATGGCTTTCTGGCCAGTACTGAAGCCGTCCCAAAATGCACCGGCCTGTTCCACTTTCCTCCGGCCCGGTCACAAACGGCCGCTTGTTCCCCAAACAAAGCCTCTTGAGTTGTCTGCCATGAAAGGACTTGAAGATGGCTGAATTCTTAACCCCCCCCCCCCCCGACCTACCCACCCACCAACCAGGCCAGCCCTGTCTAAATAGGAGCTGCATACTTTTCCTCTTTCTCTGCTTGTTCTGTGTTGCGCTGCCCCCGGAGCTAAATTGGGGCCATTCATTTGGGCTACAATTATAACTTCTGGTGGATTTGAAAGTAGTTCTTTGAGGAGGGGTCTCTAGGACACAAGGAGGTTATTGTAAGGTGGGTTTGAGTTGGTAAAGGAGCAGTAGGGCTTACCTTGTTGTGTGTGTGTGTGTGTGTGTGTAGCTGAAGAAGAAACAGGTCTATGTGGAGAAAGTGGAGCGGATGCAGCAAGCTCTGACCCAGCTGCAGGCTGCATGTGAGAAAAGAGAGCAGTTGGAGCATCGACTCCGCACACGTCTGGAGAGAGAACTCGAATCACTCAGAATGCAACAGGTGAAACAAACTCACACCAAAACCCACCGGAACTACATATGACTGAAAATAGTTGCATTAGGTTGTCTCAAAAGGTACATACAGATCAGTGTGTGTCTACCGAGTACAAATATTATGGCAGCAGAGTTTTTATCCTGGAAGTGTGTGTTTTAAAATGCAACATGGCATTATAATTAGGGCTGTCAAATGATTACATTTTTAAAATTGCGATTAATTTCAGAATTTCATAGTTAATTACAATTAATCTTTTTTTATATATAAAAATTGAGAATTTTGAAGAGAAACTTAGAGGCATGTAAATGGATGGTTTATCACAGACTGGTATATGTGAAAATGAAATGAAATCATTTTTAAATGCTTGGACCATCTCCATTCATTTAATGCAGTGCAACCTTGACTTACGAGTGACCTAACTAATGAGATACTAGCCAAGGTGGTGCCTTGTCGCTGTGTATACATTTTGAAATGGAGGAAGAAACAAAGCTCTTAGTACAGGATTTTATTGAAACGCCTTGCAAGTGAGGAAAGTGGCGAAAAACGCAAAAGTCACTCAAGAAGATCGTCTGATCTTTAATGTAAATACACTTAAATAATAAAGCCAGTTTATAATAAACCCATTTTCTTTATATGTGACCCCGCCAGGAAAACCAGGCCAAAGTCACTTGGCAACTTACTGAGATATTGTGTCAATATCGTGTCACTCACATTAGCGACAAAACTTAGCCACTCTGTATTATTGCTGTAAATGAAAGATAATAGTCTCAGATATCTGTCGGAGTACATATTTTGATCAAAAACAAAATTTACATTCACAAAAAAGTTGTTTTGAAAAAAACAAATTTTTAATAAAAAAGAATGACTTTGACCTGGTTTTCCCTGCTGGGGTCACATATACTCTTTTATTATTTATCATTATTTTTATACACTATTTGTTATTTATAAACACTGTTTTGGGATGGTAAAAACTACAGGCAACCAAAACTGTCTTTTGGAAAAAGTGCAGACGATATGTTTTTAATTTTTTTATCACGTTAACTTTGACAGCCCTAATTTAATGACTGCAAACCTTAATACAGGAAAAAAGACAAATGTTATTTCTTTATAAGAAGGTTGAGGTATATTATACACAGTCATATCAGAATATTATGACCACCTACATAGTGGGAATAACCACCCTTGGCTCAGCGTGCTCACTCAGTGGTGATCTCTGACGTGGCCCAAGGGGCACCATTGCTGTGCTGTTTGGAATCACTCTATGTACCAGGTGTCCATTCTCGGTACACCTTCACTACAACGGCTCTAGAACATACCACAAAGTTATTGGTTTCCAAGATGCCACCACCCTCCGCATTGTACGCTATTATCATAATCATACCCTTGTACACATCAGTCAAATCACATCCTTTGCCCATGATGATGAATTTACACTACAGCTAACATCATGTCTAATGCCAGGCATGGGCTAGAGGGGTATAAAGCCCCTCCAGGATTGAGCTGTGCAGCAGTAGAACTGTGCTCAGGTACCCTCCCAGGTACAGATTAACAGTCTAATGCTGTGTTGTTTTGTTGTTGTAGTACTTAAATTAAAACAGACACAAGGGGGGGGGGGTGAGTATGCAAAATCTGTGAGCTTTTGTGTTCATCCTTTGTAAGAGTGCATGAACACCTTAAATACTGTAACATTTACTCAGACTTTAGATGATAAATCAGAAATTTTAGGATTTGGGTCTGGATTTAAAGTGAGGAGATCTAGACTCCCTGTGCTGGTATTGGGGCACCTGCTTATTCATTAATTATTAAATTATTAAAAAGAGTTTAACCTGCTTTTGTTGGAGTAACTGTTTTCTCTAGCCCATGCTTGACATTAGGAATGGTGCCAATATGTTCATGTTTATCTGCTCAAGAGTCCTATACTATTGACAGTACTTCTCTACAGGGACTAGACAAGCTGTGTGTGTGCATTTGTACATATGTGTCAGCAATGGGTGAAACTTAAAAGTAGCTGAATGCATTTATTGTAAAGGATGTCCACAAACATTTGGACATAAAGTGTATATACATACAAATCTTGAGCAGAGTTTTCACTAATTTTGATGCATGTTTCTTACATTTACTTTAGAAAGCCAAACATAGAACTGTATTTTTTTAGTTGGATTGTGTTTGCATCAGTTTACAGCCTAGATAATATAAGTACTGACACTTCAGTTTATTGCAGTTGACCCATTCTATGGGCTAAGATTGCACAGTATACTGTGTTCGGCTGCATTGTTCATAAACAATAGGCTGGAAACAGCATTTGTTTTAATTTGTTGCAGATATGTCCAAGTTGCTTGTCAAAAATGACTATTTTTCTCCCACATTCACTCTTTCACTGACACTCGCACATAAACACACACCAGTGCAACAGGCATACCAGAGGCTCAGCAGGAGGTGGAGATGTTTCATTTCTCCAGTTGCACTCCATTCTTCCTGTGTGACCAATAAACAATAACAGTGTTTTTACATGGTCCTTAATCTAGGGGAAAGGTTGCAGCTCATTTGTGTGTGTGTGTGTGTGTGTGTGTGTGTGTGAGAAGGAAGAGCAGACAGCTGTGCTCTCCATTAGGGGCCCAGGCACTAGACATTCTCTGTAACCTCTGTACTGTGTTTAAAACGTGAAAACCTGGCATAGCTTTTAGTGAGACAGAGCAATTTGAGTGAATTTAGTCTCTCTCATGAACATTTCAGCATATATAGCATATAATGAATTCATAATACAATGTACAAAATTAATTGGACAAATGCTATGCAGGCAGTGATACTGTACTCTGACCTGGTTGTGCTAATTTGATATATCACACAGATGTTTGACCCTGTACTGCATTACAGAACGCTTTCTGCTTAAACTACTCCAGCTTGAGTGTTACTTTACTCCTTTAATATCTGAAGCATTCTTCTCACTCTCTGGACTCCACAGAGGCAAGGGGGTCCTCAGAGCCCCGTTGGCCCCGAGTACAGCACCACAGCTCTGATGGAGCACCTGCGGGAGAAGGAGGAGAGGATTCTGGCTTTGGAGGCTGACATGACTAAATGGGAGCAGAAGTATTTGGAGGAGAGCGTCATGAGGCAGTTTGCTCTTGATGCTGCAGCATCCGTGGCAACACAAAGGTACTTTAACAGAGAAAAAAAACAGTTCACATACTAGTGCATCTCAAAAATTTGAACAGTAAAACAAAAGTTAATTTGTGCTCATATTTTAATTTAAAAATGTAAACTATCGTTAAATTCACTACACATCAAGTGACACCTTTTCAAGCCTGTTTGATTTTAATGTTCATACTGTTTGAATACTAATTTACTCAACCTTGAAATATTGTAATAATTGGAGATTTCTGATCAACAGTACAAAACGCTTGAAATGTCACTTTAGGTGTAATGAATATAATATACAACCTTTTTGAATTAAATTAACACAAATGATCGTTTCCACAATATTAGATTTTTTTTTATGTGGTATTGTACATGTTCATAAATGTAGCTGACCTCCACCATCTTTCCTTCTGCAGAGACACTTCCTCAGCCATCATCAGCCACTCACCCAGCAGCAGCTACGACACCTCTGTGGAGGCACGCATCCAGAAGGAGGAGGAGGAGATCCTAATGGCCAACCGCCGCTGCCTGGACATGGAAAGTCGTATTAAAAACCTGCATGCACAGATCATTGAAAAGGATGCCATGATCAAAGTTCTGCACCAGCGCTCAAGGAAAGATCCCAACAGTAAAGCAGATGGCCCTTCTACCATGCGTCCCTCCAAATCCCTCATGTCTATCGCCACGGGTGCAGCCAGCTCCGGTGGCTCTGGCCTGCTCTCGCACTCGCTGGGCCTGAGCGGCAGCAGTCCCATCACAGAGGAACGCAGAGAAGATCGCAGCTGGAAGGGCTCTCTGGGTAAGAGAATCTTAGTGTTGAGTGCAATACTATTTTTACTGGACGATGGTAGATATGGTCTTTTTTATTAATTGTTCCTGTTAGGATTTTATGAATCAAAACAAAAACACAAGGTTTAACATTTGCATGTTTTGTAGCCTGGTATAAGAGGTGATAAATACTGGAAAAATGTATTCAGTTGAAATATTACCATATATCCATTAGTTATAGACTGATTCATTGGTCGTCTGAATATTGATGCTTCTATATAGATATATATTTATACAGATGCCACAAGCACAATATTGGCATTATATATGGGACATTGGCTGCCTTGCTCTTTAATGTTAGCATTTGCCATTGGAAAATATTGATCACCAATATCCACACATCACCATTTTACTTAGTGATATGTAGTATTGGTTACTTGTCCTGATATTTCAAGTAGTTAACCACTCTTCTTTTTATCATTTACTTGTGCCCTTTAGATCAGATTACTTGCTACCATGGTGGTCAGCTTCCACTGCTACACTGATGCATCCTTATGTTGCTATGCGAATGCTCACACTCCTCCCTCATTTGGCCTTATTGTTAAGCACTAATTAATTATTTTATTAACATAATACTGGATTTATTAAATTCTGAGCTGATGTCATCTGGCCTTTTTTACCTTCACCTGTTGGGCATAATTGTTTTCTCCAGTGAATTGCTTCTCCTTGTAATATGCTCATTTCATTTTAGTTATCTTGGCTTTGAGTTGGATGTGAAGATATATTTTTTTCTTTAACAGCAAAGGTTTTTAATTTTTATAATTAATTAATAATAATTATTATATAATATATAATATAATAAATAATTAAGCAAAATATTTTATTGTTGCAATTTATTGTCCAGCGTAGACCTCCATAATAAATCATATTTAAATTTCAAATTTCAAGCTCCGTCGTCCTTGTTCAACAGAGTGTGAATCTCAATCACATTTCAGGTCTGATGGATCCTTTGTTGGCAAACTATTTTTATATCTTCACCATTAGTATAAGTTTAACTGTAAATGTTTGAGTATTAGTATAGCAATACCTATCAAGTATCTGATCCATAGATGGTCTTGTTTAGCTGTTAAATCTCTAACCTTCTCTGCTGCTGGTTGTAGGCGTTTTACTCGGGCCAGAGTTCAGAGGTGACTCTTTGAGGACAGAGTCAATCTCCTCCTCTCCATCTCCTGTGCTGCCCTCGACTCCCATGCCAGCCATCGTACACTCCAAAACGGGCAGCCGAGATAGTTGCACACAGACAGATAAGAATCAGGAAACAAGCAAACCCAGCACACCAGCACTGCAGAGTGTAGCTAACAACCGCATCAGCAGCCCGAGTCCCGTGTACATTCCAGACCGCATCGCAGGTAATGCACACATGCATTCACAAAGGCAGAACTCATGATGTCATTATTAACACAGTGTGGTTGGGATATTGTCATATTAGATTCAGATGCTAAAATTCTAACAAATTACTGAAAACATTTTTTCTATCAATACTATTCTGGAGTTACATTACAAACTGTTAAAAAGGCTCAGTTTAAGAATATTGAGAGTTGTAAAATACAACTGGGATGGTACATCAAAAAAAGGCAGGGTGGTAAGATTTTAGCTTCATCACAAAATTCTACCTCACAGAAGGTTTGTATCTCTACTCTTTGTTGGCATTAAGCATTTGGTCAGTATCTGGTAATTATACTAAGGGTAATCAGGTAATTTCACAGGTTGCTGTAATCAATTGAAGTCTACAATCTTTTTTTTTTGTTCCTGCAGATGTTCCAGTGTTCCACAGCAGCACTCTAGAGAGGAGAGCCCCTGTACAGCTTCCTCTTCAACAATCTCTGCCTCAACCCCTGCCACAGCAGGATGTGGACATCGAGATGGTGGAAATACTTATTTGAAGTGTCTCACCTGCACGCATTCAACAGTTGAAGGATTCCTTTATTCCATGTTAGGCTCTTCTATCAACTCTTTATTTGAGGACACTAATGGTCTGTTGAAATGCACTATATCTTTAGTGATTCTTGTACAGAACAAAAGCCTCAATATACAAAGTCAGTTATGATTAACTAACTTTTTTTGTACAGTATTCTCTGGTGCCGTTTTCTTCCTCCAGAGGTTAGGACCAAATTTATTGGTAACCAATTTTGCTTTTATTGCACTACTTTTTTTTCTAGCTTACAATGTTCTTTTAAGTAGTTCATTTTTGTGTAGTGCGCACATACCAATGTTACAATCTTGGCACTTGAGTATACGGTATGGTAACTAGCTGAGCAGTTACATGTAAATACTGTATCTACATACTGTAAGACATGAGTAAGATAGAACTGAATGTGTAGGGCCTTGTGAACTAAAATAGGCACTCACAGTTTTGAGGAGAATTCACCTGTTCATGCCCCACCTACAAATGCATTCTTTCACATCTGAGACAGGATCAAGCTCTACAGAATATTGACTCAAACATTATTCTACTTAATGATAAATTTTTGCTTTCAACTTTTCAACTTTTTTTTTTGGAAAAACACCCAATACACTGGACCACTACAGTTGCCATGAAATGTTTTCAGTTTAAGATGCTGACACTGACTAGTTTGGGACTCTGTTTTCCATAAAATTGAAACTACGTAGGCTGGACCACACATGAACTATGAACGATCTAAATGCATACATTTTGGTATTCGTGAATTACAATTTCTCAATAGGCTGAATGGAATTTTCTGATGTTCTGTACAGCATTCAACCATGTACCAGTTGCTGCAACAGAATGCATTTGTGAGCGGCGCATAGCTAGGTCTATTGGAAAAGAAGGATCGCTCTGTGGCCCAGTATTTTATGTTGCTGTGTATGCAAAAATCAAATGACCCAACTGGTTTTGGGTTTAAGTGTGATGTGAGAGAATGTAGGTGGGGGTGGGGTGGGGGTGGGGGGTTTAAACCAGCACTACAAAGTGTCCTTCATTCCACTTAAGTTGCAGCAGTCTCCCTGCACCTTTGATGGAAGATGCTACACCTCTTAATGTGGTGAACGCATTGGGGTCTATTCATGTCATACTTTGTGAAGTCTCTAACCATTTCAGTGTGATGGTGGGTATTATGAGTACATTGTTTGCTATAAATTTATGGTAGTTTGTGGCCAGAGCTGGGTTTTTTTATGAGACTGAGGTGTATTTCAGTGTTTTTACTTTTTCAGTTTTACAGGGAGCAGACATTTAGCTTTTGACCAAAGGTTACAGCAAAAATGCACACCTGAAGGCAAAATCAATCCATAGTTTTCAGTGCACTGCTTAATGTTACGCCATTAATAATGGGCAAAAGAACTGTCAGCAAAAACAGATGCATATTCATTGCATCTCATCGACTGCCAATGGAATCAGTGCTGTGATCCTGAATCAGTATTGCTTCATGAGTAGAAATAACATCTAAAAATTGTTCCATTTTTTTCTTAAACCAACATTTCAAAAGTAGAGGACCAAAGAAATTAGATTTTGGTCAATCCATTTACATGTCCAGGGAAAACACAATAGGATGTATTAAGTTATCTGCAGGCACTGAAAATATTAGTGGGGTTTTTTTTGGTTCTGTATTCAAGCCTTTCATTTCTAATACAGTTGTAAAAAATCATTCAGACATTAACATACCTTCCTTGCTTATTCTATATAACTCAAAGTTTAGATATTTTTGCTTAGTCTTAATCAGTGCCTTAAATCTGCATGTACTTAGGACATTTACCATGCCAGATTTAAACATTACTCCTTTGTTATATCTAAAGATTCAAACAGTCCATTTTAATTGAATACATTTAAATGCCAAAACAACTAATTGACTGATTTTCCCAAAATGTTTTGCATAAAGATGAACGCAGTAATATGTGGATGTTCAATTTAGTTATGTTTAATTTATATGGCTTTTTTCAGTCTTCTGCCAGGAACTGATCTCTCTAGGGGTTTTGGTTTAAAAAGTTGTAGACCAGAAAGGTACTTGACCCTTCCTGCACAAATCTGGCCAGCAGTTTATGGCCATATGTCCTATGAGCACAAGTAATTTCTCTGTATTATAGACATAAGTAGTCATTCAGTGCAATTAAAACAGCCACTGTTGATGTGCCTCAACTTTTTGAAAACAATCTCCACTTAGAATTAAACATTCAAACATTTCCAGTGCTTTTGTAGAACCCAATTTTGGGCAGTGTTGGGACAATAGACCTAAGAGCTGTTGACTGAGTTTTTGGTGGGACCAGTGACTGAAAGCGCAATAATAACCATATGTAGTGTTTTAGCAACAATCATTTCAGAAAACAAAACACACCAATGCTACTTTATTCAAGAACAGTGCCTTAGTTTTGTGACATTTCCACCTTAAATGGTCGAGGTTGGTTAAAAAAAAAAAAGAACACTTTTGTGTACTTTGTTGAAGTCATTACAGCATAATTTTTCTGTGGTCCTGCCTGAAGTTCAGTCATCTCATTAATTTTCTTGGTCTTGCTACATTTGTTACTCAAAACAAAATGTTAATTGATCTTCAAAAGAAGAATCTCGTAGTCCATGCTCAGGACAATCTGGGAAAATGTTCCTTTTTCCTGTCTTGAATTTTGTACAGTATCAACCTTTTTTTATCCCAGAGAGGGCTTTTGCCCCCTGCTTCCTCCTAGTGAGGAATGTTTTCCTTCATTTTATAGTATTTTTTCATCACAAAGTGTGTACTCTAGTTGCTGCTTGACAATATTATTACTGTACAATCATGATTAATTAAATTGTATTATCTTTAATCAAACATTTTGTTTTACAAAATTCATCTCATACAGTTGTCCTTTTGTGGTTTACTCCTGAACACGTTCCAAATAACTTTCTTGACAATTTAATTTAAGTTTTGAATAAATAAATATACTGAGCAGTTAATTGTTTTGTTTTTCTGTATGCTTGGAACAGCCATCATGTATTTGGAAAGAAGGCATACAACAATGTCCAAGTCACTGCACACAATATTTTCCTGCTTATCTAGATTAAATAGCTTATGTATTACATTAAACATTGTCCAACAAGCCAATATATAAAAAGTACATATGCATGGATATAAAAGCATTAGTGTGATTCATTTTGAAAAACAAAATTGAAATGTCCAGAGTCCAAAAAACAATAAATTGTATACACACTCATGAAGGCTTTCGGAACATTCATAATTGCTGCCTGCTTTCTCATGGCTGGATATTCTATGACATTAACTTTTTAGTGCCTCTCCACAATGTCTAAAACTAATTATAATGCAGGACAGAATTGACCAAAGGTTAAAGTAGACATACGCTATCCTGTTCCATCACGAAGTAAGGAGATAGTGGATGGTGCTTAAAAAAAAATAATTCTTAGTGAAAATTTCTAAATGCTTATTTTGTGAATGCACTTCACCAAACTCCAAGTTATAGTGGTTACTATCAGAAAAAGGCTTAACTCCCCTTTATGCAACATTTTGACAAATTTTTCTCACAATACAGTGCAGTTCTATAATATGTACAAGTGCATTGGTTTGATAGCCAGTAATTAGTGCCTGAAACCTGTTTGAGAAGAGAAGTGGATTTCATCAGAGGAAATCTGCAGGGTTATCTGCGCATCCACAGCCACCCGTTGAGCAGACAGGCAGACAGCAGCAGAGAAAAAAGCACCAGTTCATTCTGCCTGCGTTCAGCATTTTGCCTTTCCAGCCCTGCTATCCGCCTGCTCATCTTCAGCACCTGCCAATAGAGAAGAGATTGAAAGCATTCGAGATGAGTTAATTTTTTAATTCATCACATTTATGGTACATGTACATGGTACATGGACATACAGTATAGCACCCTCTTCTGGTTTCTTTACAAATTACAAGGCTAACATAAACTCTCCTCACTTTCCCCATAAAATAGTAACACTATTTATTGCATGTTGTAGCTTCTGATGCCACCTCACTTTCTTTTTCCAAACTAATGCTTGGATTTCTCTTTCAATTAATATGATTAAAAATCAAATGCAGATATGTTCCCCTTTCCCACAAATACAGTCAATCGTCAAAGACAACCAGGTTGGTTTACTTTAGTCCACAGCTGTACAGCTAATGCATGTAACACTTTACTAAAATACCAATTGGTCTGTTTTCTTTTCAAAAGGTGTTTAAACAACTGAAATTTATGTAGCAGTGAAAAGAACGGGATGAAATGTGTGGAATATAGAACTGTACACGGTGGCAGTGACACCATTACAGTCACAAATATTTACGCGTGATCCAAGGTGGAAATTTTGCTTTTGTACTCAACTGCAAGTATGGGTCTTCTGTCAAAATCTTGCACAATTAAAGTGTAAGTACATCACAAAATACTGCAGTGGAAGTCAAAACTCTACTATTTAAACATGTACAAGTATACAGTGCCTATAGAAAATCACACCCATCTAAATCCTTGACTTTTGTCTCATTATACCATAAATGAATAAATAATTCTACATTTTTCCAGCTGTATTTACACATTATAACTATCTTCATCAAATAGAAAATTACACTTTATTAACAATTTAATTAGTAAAATACCTAGTTTGAATAAGTAACTAGCACCTTAGAGTGAACATTATAAACTTCCTCAAGTACAACCAATCACCTTCCAGATCACCAGCCAGGCTAACTTGCCCACACCTGACATCAATTTTACTGGTTTGCTTATTTAAAAAAAATAAATAAAAAAAAACATTTGAGGAGTCCACTACTTGTAGTGCATGGTAACACCATGGTTGGAAAGATGCTTTCAATAGGGCTCTATGATAAAGTTGTGGAAATGCACAAGTTAAGAGAAGGATGCAAAAAGATATCAGCAGATTTAACTGGGTACTATTTAAAAAAATATGAAGAAGTGGAAAGTGTATTGTACCACCAACACCTTGCCAAGATAGGGCCGTCCCTCCAAACTGGATGACTGAGCCAGGAGGACATTCATCAGCCACCAAGAGACCAATGGCAACTTTGAAGGACCTACAAGGCTGAACTTGGTCGGACTGTGCATGTAACAATTTCACAAGCTTTACACAAAGCTGGCTTGTATGGCAGGGTGGCAAGAAAGAAGCCACTCCTAAAAAAGTGCCATGCTGAGTCTCATTAGCACTTTGCCAAAAAACACTTGGAAGATTCCAATGACGTGACAAAAGGTTTTATGGTCAGATGAGACCAAGAATTTTTAGACTGAACTCCAAGCAGCATGTTTGGCAAAAACCAAACACAGCACATCACCAATAATTAGGGATGTCCCGATCACGTTTTTTCTGTTCCCGATCCGATCCAGTAATTTTTTAGTGTCTCCCGATACCGAGTCTCAAACCGATACTTCTATTTTCTAGATAAGAACTAGATAATACTAGTATAATAGATAGTACTAGATAATAGTATATCTGTGATATGAAGAGTTTTAAACATTTAATGCACATTTTAGCGTTTAGTGTATATAGCTGAGCTCATCAGCTGCATATAAAACACTTAAGTGTGAATAAAATGTGTGTTAAAGCGGATAAATACAAACAGACTGAATGAATGACGCTTAAGTTTGGAATTGTTCCGTTCTACCTTAAACAGCGCAGCAGTAACAGTGAGGCAGCTCAAGCTGCCTACAGTAACTGCTGTAGTATTTAAGGTGGAACGGAACAATTACTATAAGCGGTAACAGACAAAGATTTACATACAAAACAGTTCACACATCATAACTGTGGATCTCTGGTCTAATATTAAAGCTAAAATATACAACTTAAGTTATAAAAATAAGCTTATATCTGATATATTTCCATAAAGTACAATAAAGTACTTGTTTACAAATGTTAAATGAACACAACTTTGCTTCCTACCTGCTGCTATTAACATTACTGCACACAAACCTCCCATACACATCACATATGATCAGACACAGTATTAGTCACGATTAATGAGATAAAATCCAAAAGCCAACGTAGTGATACGCAAACATTCATTCCGCCTCTCGGCCAGCGCTAAAGCCCGCCTCCATACTCAGATTGGCCGCCACGTTCCCCGAAGCTTACAGTATTCACATCAGATTGGAGGATTTTGCCGCTCGTCACGCTTAACCCGATTCCCATTGGCGGGCTCCAAAAACTGAGACTATTCAATAGTGAAACGTGGACAGAGATTGGAAGCCAAACAGCGCCCACTAGTGTCAAAATCCGATCAGAAAAGCCGATACCGATCAGTTAAAAAATGCCGTGATCGGCCCGATCCCGATCTTTGAGATCGGATCATCCCTACCAATAATACACCACACCTACTGTGAAGAATAGTGGTGGCAGCATTATGTTATGGGCGGTGTTTCTCTTCAGCAGGAACTGGGCTATTTGTTAGAATTGAAGGGAAAAAATCAATGCTTCCAAGTACATTAAAATTCTTGAGAAACACATGCGTGTCTCTGGTAGACAACTAAAGATGGGTAGATGATTCATCTTCCAGCATGACAATGACCCTCATCACACTACCAAAAAAAGGCAGTGGCTTAAGGATAGGAAGGTAAATGTCCTTCAGTGGCCAAGTGAGAGCCCTGACCTAAATCCAATCTCAGGATGGGCTTGAAGAGAGCAGTTCATTGCTGGTCACCACAAAAGTTGACTGAATTCGAACAATTCGGCAAGGAAGAATGGGCAAATATTCCCCAAATAGGTGTGGTAGGGACATATCCAAACAAACTCATGGCTGTGATTAAAGCAAAAAGTGGCTCTACAAAGTACTGAATCAGGGGACTGATGACTTTTCCAACCCTGTTATTCTACTTTTTCATTTTGTAAATTAATTTTCAGAACAGTTTCATTTTTTTTCCTCATCACTTAGATGTTGTAAGGCAAAATATGTAAAAGCTGGAGATATTTTTTTTGTAGTGAGTTTTGATTTCAGGCTGTCACACTAATAAAGTAATTGTTTTAAAGGTGTATTTCTACAGGCCCTGTACTAGTGCATCATATTTCATATTAATTATACATCAAGTGACTTTTTTTTGCTTTAATGTTAATACTCTTTGAATAGTTATTTACTCAAACTCAAATTAAATATTTCTTGTTTTCCCTAAATTAAATTATGAACAAAACTTCACAATATTCTTTATTTTCTGTATAAGAGTACATATACAAGTTTAAAATCAACATTTGTGTGTGATGGTGAGTGTGACTAGTGGACAGATTAAAAATGTAAATAAACATTCATTTGTATTAGGAATGTCTAGCAAAGCAAAGAGTCCCAAAACGTTTGATAGACAATGTATCAATAATAGTTAAAAAAAAGGACTGTTCACACCAACTATGACTATAAACTGACCTGTCTGCGTAACACAATGAATTCAACAGCAGTTCCAGTCTCTTCCTCAGGACTGAGCCAGGATTCCTGCAAATTGCTGTGAATTTAGCAAACATCATGAGGGAGGCACATTAGTTAAGATCAGGACATTACCACACAAAGAAAAGAAAAGGCAAACATATGACCACTATTAGAGGTGAGACTGTACAAAAGCTACCCATATTTACAACATCTATAGATCCAATTGATTGAGTCACAATTATCTGGCAACTCTTCACTTTGAGCACACAAAATTATACAAAAATGGCTGCTTAGCCTACATGTACAGGTGATCAGCTAAGACATGTTTGTTGTCCTAATTTTTCAAGCAAGGACAGAAATGAATGCCTTAAAGCTGCTAATGCTGTTTCTGCATGTACTTTTGTGAATCTTTATAGATAAGTGTGCCACATGGTGCCTGAGACTGCATATCTATTTGAGATTACAAAACATCTCAATACAAAGAAAGCATTAGATTATGTACATAAAGGCAGTGCTAAATGTTGAGGTATTAGCATCCTATGGTATCCCAACTACACCTGAGTCGAGGGGTTTTCTTTAGCAAAAACAAAATGTAAATCCATCTAATTATCAACACACACACAACTAAAAGCCTGAATCACCTTTTCCTGGTCTGATCAGCATGGACCTCGACTGGCTGAGGTACAGGGTTTTCTGGGAAACCAAACCTTCAAACATAAGAAACAGACCAGGGTCCACAGGAATGGGTTCATATAACTACAACCTTTTTAATATCGGTCACACATGTTAACTAAAAGCACTAGCAAGACAAGTAAAGGGTTAGTTACCAAACCACACCACAAAGAGTGTAAAATGACTTGTTAGCAGGAACACTTGGCAAAAAAAGTGGAGCAAATGCTGAAGTATAAAGTAAAGTACAGCTTTAATGGCCTCCAAGAGGAAGCAAGTTTAAAAACTGTTTTTTATGTTTTTCAGCCTGATGCTATTAAGCAATCTGCAATTATGACTCATTTACTTTTGGCAGATACTGGTCAAGCTGAATCACAAACAAGGTACCACAACAAGGCAATCACATCAAATTAACCCTTTAGCTAAAGCAGCCAGTGAGAATATGGCCTACAATGGGGAGTAGGTGGGAGTGGGACAAGAAGGCATTTCACCTGGAGGAGTACTTTTGAGTGACAGTCTGTAGGATTTTCTTAGATGCTTGCTGGCTTAGCTGCCTGGCGGCCTGCAGCATGCTCTGGGGGGACAGGAGACTGGGTGGTATGGTGGAGAATTGCAGGGGCTCAGGCAAGGACGGGTCTGGTTCTACATAGGGTGCTCTTCCAGAACTGCGTCTACTGGAGGCATGCCAAGGGGAAGTGGCCATAGACAGGACACACAAGAGGAGCACCAAAGTTACTCAGAGTTCAAATAAACAATGCTTCTTAATCCTGCTCCTTGGGCCCCACTGTCTACACAGTTTCAACACAACACCAACATCCGATCCAGATCATTGAAGGGTTTGATAATCACTTGATAAAGCAGATCAGGTGTATTTAAAGGAATAGTTCAAAGTGTACAGTAGGTCTACAGGAGCAGCATCAAGATGCACCGATATAATACATGGTCATATCAGCATATGGAATGAGCGTGGACCAGGACATCACAGATGTAACGTGATAAGGTGATCCCTGACACTTTCCTCATTGCGCCTGTGTTCATTAAAGAGGTAAGCTGGTCCACTGTGGCACATTGATTGCCCTGTATCACTCACCTGAGTCATCACTCCTCTCTGGCATCAATGGCACACGGGGCACCAACTGTTATGCCATTCAGATGCACTCAATGTACGAGAAATCCATTCTCTGTAAACCTTCAATAGAGCACCTCTAGGGCACTCCACAAAGTTTCTGAGTTGCTACCACCCTTTGCCCAAAACCCTATTTTCATGCCCTTATTTCGCTTAAACAATCATTTTGCACTCTGCAAAAACTGTCGGACATGCTTGCTTATTTATATGTACAGCAAACCCAGCCACGTGGCATCCATGATGTCCCAGGTGGAGATCATTCCAAACCAGGAGTGGTCATAATATTCTGATATGACAATGAACTAAAACACTAGTGCTTAACTGATACATCACCGATACATCAACAACACAAAGATTTATCAGTAACTGTGAAAATACCACAATAATGCACAGATAATTAGTCATTTTTCCAAGCCAGAATTCAGACTTGTCAACAACCATAAGGCAAACCCTCACCACTTAAGGGTGCCGTTACGAGTGACCATCAATTCTATTGTCACAGCAACTCAGGATGAACTGGTAAATTTGAACACAACTTCAAAACAAAAATGTAAGTATACTAACAAACATGTATTTAAACATAGCCTTTAGCATGAGTTGATACATTTTTGTTATATTTGTACATGCAGAGAACTGATTCAAAATGTATTTACAAATATATGAGGCAATTTACAGAAACAAAATCCATCCCCAGCATTACAATGTCCTTATTATTTAAGACAGTGAGTTCTGCTTTTTATTTAAAAGTTATTAAGTGTGAGAATTGAGAATCAGTAGGTATACTTGACAATTCACAGGTTTTTTTCCCTCCCCTAGTATTTGCCAATTTCCAGTGTAGTAGTAGCCAATTAACCCATTCGATCCGTTAGGCCTCTCCCCGTCACTTTACAAAGTCCCTCACTATAGGAGAGTGAAGACAAGCACAAGCCTCATCCGATGTGTGTGATGTGGCCACCGCCTCTTTTAGAACTAAATCTGATACACCATCACTGGGGAGCCAATGCGCTCAGAGGAAAGCACAAGATTCCCAGCTCCAATGAACCACTCAGTAGACACCTGAGCCAGCAGACATTGTATTGTGAAAGTGATGGGGACAGAGTGCCATCTTCCCACCCAGAGACAGCATGGCTGTGTTGAACAGTGACCGTGTTGAGTATTCCTGCATTAATGCATAAAAAAGTATTTTCTTAAGCTAGTGAGGGCATGCTACCTGGAATTGATTAAGTGTGTGAAAAGCACTCAGAATGGTTGGGACTGACTAATGGTCAACATATCCTGGTTTAAGTATCACATAGGGCTGAACGATTAATCGTTTTTTAATCGAAATCGCAATTTGAATGGACACGATTTTCCAATCGCAGGAGCTGCAATTTGAATTAGCCAATAGAGCCTGCAAGTATCACTAAGGAAAAAAAAACAATAAAAAATGTGTGAACTGCCTGCTGATGACCAATTGGAAGCCGCTAGTCATGCATATCCGGCATAGCTAATATCTTTAGCAAGAAAGCTAAAAACAAGCAGCACTGCACTTGACATCAGGGAAAAGATTAACGTTTTACCTGAGCAAGCGAGCGAGGCCCAAAGTCCAGCGGACGAGTTGTCACCAAAGAAAAACTACACATCGTGTGTATGGGGGCATTTTGGTTTCAGGACAACTGACAAAGTTGAAACGGAGCTGAGAAACGTGGAGTATTACGCGACAACGACAGATATGTGGTAGAGATGAACTGAACCTTATCATCACTTAATGGATTAAAAGACAAGTTGACTAAGTCGGGTTTAAATGAAGAGAGGCAAGTGTGCACAACCACAGATAATGCCTCAAACATGATAAAGGCAGCCGAAATAAACGAGTGGACCAGGCTACAGTGTTTTGGCCACAAACTCAATCTTGCGATCAGTAAGTAAACGATATTAAAGAATATTGAATATGCTGATTGAACATGCTGTCACCTTCTCTCTCTTTCTCAAATATGAAAATATCTATATTTGTTTTGTATTTTAGTTCTCTCCATATATAAATGCATGGTGTGACACTTTCATAGTTGTGTGTGTTTGGGTACTCTAAATTTTTCGTGTGTGTGCACCCAGTGATGGACTGGCACCCTGTCCTGGGCTTACTTGAATAGTGTGATTCTCAGCCCTGCGCCCAGTGAGAGGGTAGGGGTCTAACCGTGACTTTGTTAAGGATTAAGCGGGTGTGATAATGAATGGATGGATATAGTGTGTGTATGTTTTATTCATAGAAATAAAAGTAATCAGCACTGATGGCACTTTTTCTTAAAAACTTTTTTTTAGTTTTTATTACATTCTAGCACTTTTCATAGAATTTATTTTTCTTTCAGAAAATGCACATTCAAAATGTGGTGCACTCTAAGACTAGGCTTAGTGCCAGTGTCTGGGAAATGGCCGCAGTTTAAGATGAAACAGATACATTGTAATTTCAGCTTTTCTAGTGAGGCATTACTGTCCACTGCTGACCAGTCACTAACTTGATATTCATTCATGTTTCAGACATTTACTGTTACTGTTAAGATTTTTACTCATGTTGCAGTTAATATGAATTTATTTATTTTGTCTGTCTTTATTTTATAGGTGTTGAAATTAAAAAATAAAACTGACAACTCTTAACCTGAGAACCCTGGGAGTATATATATATATACATATAACATATATATATGTTAACCACTAAAACTGGTTTGGGGTTTAAATTGCATTAAATCGCAATCGCAATATTCTGTGAAAAAATCGAAATTAGATATTTTACTCAAATCGTGCAGCCCTAGTATCACTTTTATAAGATGCCAAATATTTTATTCATCAGAAGTCGCCCTGGTAAATGCATGAAGATAGCTGACCGTCGCCCTCTTCTGGTAACTTAACAATTAACAATTAAAGTATACCCACTAACACTGCTATTCTTGAATGCTGCACTTCATTTTACCTATTTTAAAAGCTCAGCAATAAATGCAACAGATCCTGTAAAAAGTATACAACATTATTCTTACTCACATTGAAGAAGAGTTCAGTGCTTGTTTGGAGTGTGTGGGTGTTCCAGGTGGGGTCCTACCAAACATCTGGTCACTATACGATCTGCGTAGTGGGCTCTATGAGGAATATAGCCCCAGTTAAAACTCCTCTCCCCAAAATTGTACAATACATAGCCTACTTGTCTGACAACTTACCTGAACAAAGAGACAATCAACTCACACTTGGAACACAATGGACAACAAGTAGATAAACAATGGCAAGCAGTATTACACAAGGCTTATCAGACGAAAAACACTGGCTTATTTTCTCTAGACATTCTTGCCACCAAAACAAACCAAAAACAAAGGAAACTTTATCTTACTAGGGTCAGCTGTGTCTGTGCCTCAAGAGACCTCAATTAAGACAAAGTGGAGCAAAAGAGACATTTGTTAATATTCGCCAAGTCAGATTACCTGAACAGGTTCCCGTGTGTATGCCTCTTTATCCCATGCTCCACGATGCAAATCCCTCATGGACATGGCATTTTGTTTGGAAAAGAGTGGCCGTGGACTGAGGTCAGGAGTATCTGTAAACATTAGCCTCACTTCAGTACAGCATTCACTTCTATAAAAACCTACACCTCTGACTTCACAACAACTCAATCTGATTACAATTCTTTGAACTGAATACACATATGAGTAGAGGCAAATTAATACAGTTTAATTAATTAAAACATTGGCATAATATATCAAGTTTTTTTTTTTTTATTTAAAACAGCCTTAATTCTTGACTTTCGCTACAGGGCATGAGCTCAAATGTCAAATGCTGATTTTCTGTAGGATCAGACTTAACTAGGGTATCACCAGAAAATAATTTGACCTCGTAAACCATATGTGACCCCCCCAGGGAAAACCCGGCCAAAGTCACTTGGCAACTTATTGAAGTATTGTGTCACTCACATTAGCGACAAAACTTAGCCACTCGGTATTATTGCTGTAAATGAAAAATAACAGTCTCAGATATCTATCAGAGTACATATTTTGATCAAAAACAAAACTTAAATTCACAAAAAAGTAGGGATGTCCCGATCATGTTTTTTCTGTTCCTGATCCGATCCGAGTCATTAATTTTTTAGTGACTCCCGATACCGAGTCTCAAACCGATACTTCTATTTTCTAGATAAGAACTAGATAATACTCTTCACACAGTGCACACATTACATTATAGTTAATCAAATTAATCCAATGTTTATATTGAACAACGGCAATGCTTTAGGGAAAAACTGCCAGCTTCCAAACTATTCTTAAGTGTTTCCAAAAGCTCTATAAGATGCTGAAAACCTGTATTCTCTACCACAGCGATCGGCTGGTCATCCAAAGCAATGAGTTCAGTGACCCTCTCTGTGATCTTCTTGGCCTTAGCGCTGTCTCGAGAGAACTTTTCTTTTCTTTTAAAACTTTCTGATAGCATAGATTGCTTAGGTACAGCCTTTAACTGAGCTGTCTGAACGAACTCACTGTATTCTGTTAAATGATTATTTTTTAGGTGCCGTATTAAATTTGTAGTACCGTATTAAATCAGGGACGTGCGGTCAGCCTCACCTGTCATCATGACAAGAAAAAAATAACAAAATTTATATTAATATTTGTCCACTGATCTTTATGACTAATTTCGAACTTTTTTATAGTCAAAAATCTGTGAAATTGCACATTTCCTGTTCAAATACAAGGGTGAAACGTGAGGTGCGGTAGCGCCGAGCCGAGCCGAGCCTCTGAATGCGCAATCCATCACAAACTGGGTTGATACATGCAGTTGGCGCGTGTCTATTGCCGTATCGCTGCATGTCGCCAATATAATGTTTGCATATACGTTTATATACCCTGATTTATACCTTGGCTAATGTCTTTAACCATTTACATTTAATGTTTGTTAGTGACATATTTAGTTTTGCTGATGGGACATAAAACCGCAGTATAAAGGCACAGCGTGAGGCAGGGCAGTACTCCGCCGCACTGAAGGGGGGGGCGTACGTGAGCCAACGGCTGCTTGTTGATTCTGTGCTGCTTTTACTGTGGAGGCGAGTGAGAGTAATGCGCATGGCGGGTTTTCTCGCTGCTGTAATTGTAACGTTTTTTTTATTTTTTATTTTATCTTTACGTACCTTTAATACGTACTTTACGTGTGTGTGTGTGTGAGAGAGAAGAACGCTGACGAGGTACTAATTTGAGGTAAGTCCACACAGCAGACATTATAATCACGTTCTGATACAAGCTCTGCTCTCGTTTTACGACTCCTTTGTTTACAACAAAGATCGGGCTTAGGTTTGTGTTCAGAAAAGCCGATACCGATCAGTTAAAAAATGCCGTGATCGGCCCGATTCCAATCTTTGAGATCGGATCGGGACATCCCTACAAAAAAGTTGTTTTGAAAAAAACAAATTTTGAAAAAAAAAGAATGACTTTGACCTGTTTTTCCCTGGCGGGGTCACATATGGTTCGATAACTACACAACATACTTTTTCATTTCATCATAGTTAAGAAATAATTCATAGTAACAAAATAATAAGCATAAAATTTTAAGGATTAATTGTAGCAAATTTGCACCTCACCCGTATGTGCTTGTCTCACCTGTTAAGGCTAGTCTGTCTGGTACATGCATGCTGTAGACAGGAAGTAGATCCTCAGGTCTCTTGTCCTCAGCCAGGCCTCCATGGCCGACCCTCAGTCGCTCTGGAACTCGCATCTTCTTGCTGATTATCTCTGTGAAGTACGGGTCTCCACCATGAACCTGCGACCCCTCTCCCATATACAATGGAGCGGACATGATCTAAGAATACAATTACATTTTATTTGTATAATAGTTTTTGTAATACTAGTCCAATGCCAAAAATTACAATTTCATGAAAAAGTTCAAATTGTTATTCAAAAAGGTAAACTGTCATATTCTAAATTCATTACATGTAAAGACATATTTCAAGCCTTGTGATATATTTGTCATAAGTGACACATTTCAAGGTTCAGCGCTGATGCTGTTTGAACAGTAATTTACACAAACTTAAAGTTTAAATGTTAATAAAAACTTAATATCTAATGAGGATTCACTTTCAATTAGGAACCACAGTTACTTTTGGATTAGAAACTTGTTTTACGACAAATCAAGACACAAACAATGCCTCAAAGGCCTTAATTTCTCACATTTTTAAAAATAGCCTTAAATAGCAGTGATTAGCTTGTAACTTTCAGTTTGTTTACATGAGCCAAGGGATTATTGCCTTTTAAGCCAAGTGGTAAAGCGCCGTATGTCATACAGAAAAGGCTTTTATGAGGACAGGACTGGTCAGACAGCCTAAAGCTAATATTAAGCAACATTAAATGTCATTAGTTTAGCAGTGAACTTGCTAAAACTCAACTTAGAGGCCTGTAACTGTAGTCAGACTCTGACTTGCTAAAATTAACCAGATAATAAACTGTTTTCAGCAGTTGGTCTAGTTAAATGTCAGATATAATGATAACAACAACGCTAGTACCTCAAAAGCTACGCAATGTTATCATGATAAGTTAGCCTAGCTAGCGTTAGCTAACTGTTTAGCTTAAGTCTCCTTAACGTTACACAGGACAAACTGTCACTAAACACCAAACTGTAACCGCTAACAGTTAACCTTAGAAGCACTAACATTACTAACTTCATAACGGCAGTAAAATGTACTATAAAACACCGACAAACACTGCTCTTGTGAACTTTCTCTAAATTTGTTCAACATTCAACGAACCTTCTTCCACTTCACGGCCGGTCAAAGACACAATAGACGGCGTCACGTGATAGGCTGGTTAAGCGAAAAGGGCGGGAACACGCGCACGACAACCAATCATAAACGAAGATTATATTAAATTAACCTACCACGTGTAAAAACATGATAGTCAGTGACAATACATACATTTAACACACACAGCCAACCTGAATTCACCTGAGAGGAGGAGGAGGAAGAGACAGTGAAGGACAAGAGAGACAGAGAGGGGGAGGACGACGAGGGAGAGGAAGAGAAAGAGAGAAGGAGATCGAAAGAGAGAGGGGAGGAAGAGGAGAGAGAGAATGAGAGAATATTTAGGTTACTGTTTAATCAAAACGTTTTCTAGATTTGATTAGTATTAAAATGAAATAACAGAATGGTCCAATATTGACTCTTCACTTTCAATTCTCAGAGGTCTACTGTAACTGGTGTAATAAACAGACAGATACAGTGTGGTTCACTTATTTAATATTCGCAAAGGATACAGTGCTTTCACGAATAGGAACTTTTGGCACTTAGAAACAGATTGTTATGACAGTGAAAAAAGAAAGGTAAAATGAAATGATATGGCAAATATATTCATATATTCATTTTACCAACTAAAAGAATATCAACAGTAACCCTGGCTGTGCATACAGGGTCCAGTGATTTAACTCGGCGTTCATTTAGAGAGATGTGGCAAGTCATGGCATACAGTATATTTTGTAACTTAAATCCAATGTACTTGCAAGACTTCATGTCTCACACTTAAAGGTCCACTTAACAGAACAAACCATCTTGACCAAAGTCCAATACAGAGTGACAAGCTGGAAAATGAGGATAAAATGTGTTCAGATGGAGAAACTGTATTTAGCAAACTTATGCATTTTCAAGTGTGCTGTTAGCCTAGTCCATGTGATAAAAGCATCTGCAACCACATTAATATGCTACACAAGCATGTTTGTTACAGGTTGGGTATATGTTTTTAAGCCAGTCTGACCGGAAGCTCTACAAAGAGGTAAACCTGTACAGGTAGTGAGAGAGAAAAAAGACGAAGAGAGAGATTTGTAGGGAAGACTCTGACAACTTTGTGTTGTTTTTCAAGCCACCAAAATTGCTAAAAAAAAAAACAAAGCAAATCCTGATGATGGTGATCGTCTTCGTTCTCTTTGGATGAGCTTCATCACTGACCAGCTAATGCTATCATAAGCCCTCTGTAGGTGAAGCAGCCTATGTTAGCACATAAATGACTCTGTCTAAAAGCTAAAGCTATTTAAAACAAAAATTAATAGTCATGCATCGAGGGCCAAAGTGTGGTGACCGGTATATACTTAAATATAGGTTCTCTAAATACATAGATATCCAAAAATAGTATGTCTATGTGAAATGGAGAATGTCAAAATATGAGCGGTGATACATTTTATACAAGTTCACACACACAAAAATGTACAATTTTACCATAAATATGTATTACAATTTCAACAGCGCTTACACTGATCATAAAAAAGTGTTTAAATAAGTGTAACCAGCACGTAAAGATACAAGATATAAAAAATAAGACATTAATTTAAATGGGGGAAATCATGCAAGTAGGCTGAGCATAAGAACAAAGGTGCGCATAAGTTCTGCCATTTGATACATGACACACAATATGATGTTTAACTTGTGAAAGAAAAAATGTGGTTCTGGTGGCACATTCTAGGTAGATAGGTGGCAATACGTATACACACGCATACACACAAACACACACTCCATAGCACATTCACTCGTGAACATTCATTCTCAAACAAACTCCCAGTAGGTTACAGACAACACACACAATGGTGCTGCATTAGAAGCCTATGTGTAGCACTTAAATCACAACCCATAACTCGAGCTTAACGTTCTTCTAGCTTATTCACACCCGGTGAGGCAGCTGTCATTTATTTCAGTTACAATGTCGGCTGTCTCCACCCATTCATTCATCAGCATGTCATCCGTGGGTGAAGTCAATGTAGCCTCTAGGGCCTGGTGCTTCATCAGTAAAAATTTGTTCATCCACAGCATTTCTGCATCATCAGCTCAAATGCTTACGTGACATGATTGGAGGTTCATTCAAAGCAGCAGTCACTAAAGCAACAGAACTGTGCCTTCCTCTATGCTCAAAGACAAAACAGGAAATTGAAAGCTTGCACTCTTGTCTATATTCTTACAAACTTAACTCTTGCACACCCAAACAATTTTTTTCATGATTGTTTGATCATTTGTCCAGTTTCACAAATGGGGTTTCAGATTGCGTCTTCTCAAGCCTCTTTCTTGGAATCTTTGGATTTGGAGTCCAGCCCAAATGCTCCAAGCATTGCTAACCGTCAAGCTAAAGCTATTATGCTGCGTTCCATCTGAACTCAGAATTCCAGGACTTCCGGAGAGTCTCGCCAAGCCCAACTGCAAATTCCATGATAGCTGCACCATGTATCAAGTTGTAGCATCATACTGTCTATATTCAGTCACATGCACAGTGCTGTCCAACTACTATCTGGGGGCATGTTGTTGTGGTGTTTGGATGCCCAAAATACTGTGTAGTGCATTGTTATCAACTGTTCAGAAGTTGTCTGTATTCCAAACACTCAAAGGTTATCCTGGAGGTGTCCATATTGGTTTTCTGAATATGTTACTGCAAGACAGTCATCTCCAGTGACATCATTCCCAGCTCCAACATCCGACTTCCAAGATAAATGGAACACAGCATTAGTCTCCAGCTTCATAAACAAAGCAACACTGGGATGGGACTACAGTGATTAGCATGAAATGCTACATCAATCTGGACTTTAGCTTTGCTGCACGGTCCCTACACCCATAACCGTAGTTTTATTCACATTGTAGTGTATTGTACACAATCATTTCATGGTTATATTGGCATGAGTGCACATCTTCTGCTGCCACGAGATGCTACATCATCTTGATGCTAGCTCTGTCACTCTGGCCATACAATATCAGATGCAATACTTTTACAGTACTCACACTGTTGTGTGCAAGGATACATTAGCATTAGTACTCCTTGATGACTTCATACATGTGGTTCCACAGTAATCTGTATGTAGTGCTGTACCGCTCAAATACACAGCATTTAATGTGTCACCTCATCACCCATTCCTCCCATTGGCTGGCAGTGAAAAAAATATTTACATATTTACTGCAAAAGGCGGCAGTTAATTGGCTTAAACCTGAGCTGGAAAACACTGTTCAGGCTCATGTTAACCGATGGGCAGTTTGGTGGACTCGTTAAGAGCCAAGAGTCACAGACAGTTGTGGAAGGAACGCAACAATGTGAAGACAAGCAGCGTTTTACTACAATATAGCACCCGGTGAGGTTGAAAAAGCCACATTAATGCTTTATACAAATTCACACAGTTTTGTTTATATGCCGTTATAAAAAAGAGTAACAAAAGCTGTAAACAGTCAGAGAGCAGAGGGAAGAGAGAAAGGAGAAGAACTAGAGGGTCATTAGGGTTCTGGAATGTTACATTTTCCAATAGTTGTGCTCTCAGTGGGTTATGAGTTTTTGTGTATGTTGCAGTATTTGGAAAGATCTTGGATAAGGGTGTGTGTGTCAGCACAGTATCTCAGACTGGTAACATTGCTGGCAGCAATCCTGCTGAACAGACAATCAGACTGATTGACTATTGATTGTTACATGTGTTTAAGGCCTGTGTTGACTTTCATATTCAGGTGGAGTGACGAACAGCGTGTTCGGAATAAAAACGTGCAGCAAAATGGTCACATTCTACCAGTCCTTTCTGGTTGTGTGCATTTCTAACTGTGAACATCATCATGTGTGCCTTATTATTACTTGCATATCATTTGTCTGGAGCTGCTCTGTCTCATGTCTTCTCAATCTCATATTACTGTACTAATTGTAAGGATATTGGTATTACAGGTTCGAGGAACTATGTTGGCATTAGTGGACCTTGCCTAGTCACTCAAGCAACAATGTATAATGAGATGGCACACAGTGATCTGGAACATTTCTTTAGACATTTATCAGAGATCACATTTTATCCCCAGATTTTTATCAAATGGTGACCAGCCACCAAGCTGTTTCTTTGTACTTGTTCTCTTTTTTCCAGCTTGTGGGATATTTTTCCCACTTCATGTGACAACTATCCATTTCTTAGGACTGAAGCCAAGGCTGGATTGATGAGCAGTGGGTATGGTATGAGATGAAGCAGTGAGGAGATGGTAGATGAGGTTGTGGAAAAGTGCAAGACAGAACAGTGAGAAGTCCCATCCGTAAACTCGCCTTATCTTCAGAACATCTGACTTCAGGTACACAACGTTTATCACAATAACCATGTTTGGTATTAGTGCAGCCCACACATCCATCAAGACCTTTAGGCAGCAGCCAAGGGCAACTCAAGATCAAAAACAGAGCTAGCAACTAGCTAGCTGGTTGGAGCAAGACGCGCATCACAACAAGCACTCTGGATCGAGCGCATCCCCAAATTCACCATGGCTGGTGGTTTTGCATCTCTTATATTCGCTCTCTCTCACTTTTCTTTAACTATCTCTTCGTATTTGGGTGGAGGGTCACTATACGGAGCTGTGGTCTCATCACTGCTGCTTTCTAAATGGCCTGTCACTTCCTCGTAGGATGGGGGAGGTGTGGCTCCCGAAAGACGTGAAGCCACCGACATGGACGAATCCTGGACATAGAGTCCCCGGCCATTTGGAGCTTGACTCCCGTGATTGGAGGTGTCTGGTGTGGCTGAGGTTCCACCCCCTCTTTCTCCACCTCCACTGACCACCACACTGGGCCGGTCATGGGAGCTGTCTGTGTGGGAGGGGCCATCGCGGTGCACTAGGATCCTGGGAAGGCTGCGGGCATTGCGGTTGGCCAGGTAGCGATTCTGCGTGTAGGCTGGGCGCCGGCGCGTGGCCTTCTGCAGCTGGCAACGCCAGATGAGGAAGAGCGCGATAATGATGAGGAGGGCCACGCCCAGCAGTGGCACCACCATGTACACAGTGTCTGCCCGCTCTGAGCGTGAGTCGGCATTGCTGTTCACCGTGTAGGCACTACGTGTCTTCCAAAACTCCATCTAGAATTAAGAACATATAAATATTAATTTATTGTATTTTTATTACCAGGTTTAATACTTTGTTATTAATCTAAAGGACTATTATTCACCAATTACTATACATCATTCAGTATTGACTATGTTGCCAAATTGTGCAGCTATGAGAAAGAGGAACTGTGAAATAGGTGCCCTAGTGAATAAGCAGTCAGAAACATAAATAGACACATGAGAGTTCATTGTTAGTTAATGCTTACTATATTATAATTTATATATATATATAAATAAAATAAAGAATTGTCTGTAGATTCATAGCATAGACACTGTGTTGGGTTGAAAATATAGTAACAAGCAGAAGAACTTACTGTTTTTTCCTTGTTCTCAAACACCTCATTGGCTTCCTCAAAACTGCAGCTCTCTTCCACACACTCCCTCTCAATGTTGCCCTGCCGAAACTCCTCCAGGAAGCCATTAGCCCGTGGAAAACGCTTGAGGAGAGAGTTTGCATCCTTATTATCTAGGAATGCTGTGCAAAAGAAACAAAAAAAAAAAAAAAAAAAAAAAAAAAAAAAAAAAAAAAAAAAAACATGGAGAATCAGAAAGATAAACAGAGAAATACAGTCGCTGGGAGAGAAATCTGTTGATTTCACAAGAGACAAGCAAATGGAATCTATCAGGATCTGTCAGAGCTCTTGAGACAGTGCTGTGTCATTCAGATTTTATTTGTTTTATCAGCGGGGACATCCGTGACCTCGGTGATGAAACTCATGCATCTGGATGGCATTAAAATTACTGCAGGACCAGCAGGATTCTAGGGGGTTGTATCCCTCAGATTTATTACAAACCGGGACGTCTGTCACATGATCATATTATTATATACAACTCACAGTGACACAACTATAAGTAATGACTTGAAGCTGTAGCTTAGATTCTACAGATTATAACTGCCCCCTTTAATAAGCCTGGGAGACCTTGTTTTTCTCATCAATGTAACTTTCTTACGTTTCCTCTGGATAAAGCGCCAATGCAAGGTCTCATGAGATTACATTTGCTTGTTCAAACCTTGTGAGGCTTCTTTAAAAACAAGGTACTTCTATAAAAGTCAATTCTAGGCAAAAACTAATAAGATACTTTTAAAACTGTTTACTGTATGGACTGAATGAAGAGATAAAGAGAAGGTTTGTGAGATGCTCTTGTCTTTGTGAAGTATAGGTTTCATGAAACCACTTACCTGCTGCCATGCTACCACTGGAAAACTCTATATAGGATATTCTATACTGAAAAAAAGAGAGAGAAACACTTTAAAAACTTACATGTGGCAGACCACCATGTTTTTCTACCTGTTCTAGATGAACAAATGCACTACAAGGCATCCTAACTAGACATGCAACTTGTCAAGTCTCCATAGTAAAGCACTATTAATAGAATGGGAGGATGCCAAGCATCTGTTGGAGGGCTATACGCTCTACTGACATTGGGTTGTGAAGCAGTGGAACTGTATTCTCTGTAGTGAGAGAGCTCCAATAGCTTTGGGATGAGTTGGAGTGGCTAATCATCCATCATCAGTACCTGACCTCATTAATGCTCTTATGGTTGAATGCCATAATCTTCTTAACTGCTCGTTTAAAGAACTCTTGCTAGTTTAAAGAAGTGCAGCAAATGAGGAACAACAAGGAAGTCCATATTACTACCTTGAGAAGGTGTCTACAAACTTTTGGACATATAGTGTTAGATGACACATCTGCCTTTCAATAACTAGGCTGGAAGAAGCATGTCCTTGAAATAAAGGACTCTGCAGACTACACAATCTCAGGAAATGCAAACAGCACCAGTGTAATAGTCGACTCTGCAACATCAGCAAGGCACCAACAAGGGCACATGTCTTATTAACCAATTAGCTAATCACAATTATTTAACCAGAGCATAATTATTTCCCTCAGTTCTTTCACAATTACATGTTTACTTTGTAATACACAGATGTGAAGTAGGTGTGTCGTATGTTGAAGCAAACAAATGTAAATCAGAGCAAGGAAAAATCATTGAAATGTTTTTGATCTTTTGAAAACAACATTTTGTTTGTGCTGTAACACCTTTAGAGGGCAGTGTTGAGTAATCTTTGCTGGCCTAGAGCTTTGTTTGGAGCTACTGTGTATTGATTATCTAAAGCAGGGGTAACTCTGGGCCTGGAGGGTTAGATTCCTACACAGTTTGGTGATATTCCTGATCAAACACACCTGATTCAACTCAGCATGTTATTACTAGGTTTAATTGTAGCAGCAGAGCTGAGAAATCACCACTGTGCTGGTCACTGACCCTCAAAGACTGGAGTTGCACACACATGATCTAAAGTATGATATGGCCAGCTGGCCAGTTATTTTTGTCTAAATTGGTTTTGTACATTAGTCATTACATACAGCTCTGGAAAATGACAAGACTACTTCAAATGTCCAAACTCAAACTCCAGACCTGAACCCCACTAAAAACCTCTGGAACAGCTGCTTGAATGTTTGTGCCAGGGGTGGCATAATGTCAACCACATCATCATCTAAGGTTGGAATGCAAAATCAGGGTTATTCCAGCAAATGCTGCCCTCTGAACTCTTTTAATGAAACGATTAGTGTTGTGGGGTTTCTCAAAAGAACACCATGAATATAAACATGTTCTTTACCTATTTGAAACAATTCTGTAAAACAACAGAAATTTACAATAAACAATTGCTTGCAGTGGTCTCTTAATTGTTTCCAGAACAAAATGAGAATAATCCCAGTCATTTATAGGTCAGTTCGCTGAAAGGTACAATGCCGTGATGCCGAGCCCTGTGTAAGTTTTGATTTATTGACTCCATGAAGGAGACACGACCGCCATTTATAGTCTAACATCAGCCTCATGAATATTCATGAGGAGGAGGGCGGGGGAGGAGGTCTCCATGGAAACGGAGCGGGGTAGATGTGCCATTAGCGTTCAGGAGCTAAATTTATATCTCAACACCGGACCAGAGCTACAAGTCTAACAGAGTCCTCTGAGTCTAACACAGGTCTCTTCTGCACTGGAGACAGACGTGCTAGCTTCCTAATATCTCACCCAACATCTCAAAGGAGCTAAAGTAGTCACTTTAAGTTTGACTGGGGAAATAATACTGTTGAAATACCGGAGTTAACGTGTGTCAAGGACGGCCTGTGTCACGTCTTGAAAGCCCGCTGCCAGGAAAACAAATAAAATATTAATCAACACAGACTCAGAAAAGTCCTCCAAGGCTGACCATATACATTATACTCCCATACTCTACGTTTCTTTCATCATTTCTAATAACCAGGTTACACGTAAACGTCGCTACATACAGACAACATCCCTAACTTATGAAAACAGTAATAAACACAAAGCCAAACCTTCCGCTCCGTTACGACTGCTGATCCATTTCGTCCCTGTTTCCATCAAGGGAGCAGCCACATGAGTCACAGAGAGCGTCCGAGAGACACGTGAACTGACCAATGAGAGCTGGGGGCTGCTCTTAACTGGCCAATCAAATCGCTTCAAATTATTTCGGCAGCCTCTGGAATTAAATAGAAATGGGTATTGTAGTCCACACACATGCAAACACGAGATATGTTTACTCCTTTTCAAGACACATCTCTGTACGTCCTCTGTGGCATTTATCCTGGATTGTTTAAAATATTGATCTAGATTTTCAGAACTAACTGCAAAAAATATTTTATGAAGCATAAAATATCGGCGGGTCTCTTCCCATGCCACACCTTACGTTAAAAGACTACATTTCCCTACTTCCGCTCTCCTACAGTTTGGTCTGATTTATTAGGTCACCGTTGTAGCTTATCTGTGACATTTTTGTATGTCACCTGTAGTGGGAATAGTTTTGTTGTGGTCTCAAATGCTATAAAAAGAATTGAAAAAGGATATAATAAAAGGATATAATAAAAGGATAAACATAAGGAAAAAACTAAAATTAACAAAAGACGATGGAGTACAATATTTAGCTCCTTAATGCACATTAATACATTATCTGCAGCTGTGGTATAATCAAACAGTGAACTGCACCGAATCTGTGATACAGTGCTAAAGCTTTAACATTTGACCTTCTCCACAATTCTTCTCCATCAGATTCACATAAAACCAACCAGACATGGAACACACTCTCTCTGGGTAAGAAGATGGCTTCAGACAAATAAGAGTTCTAGATACATCAGGTGTTCTAAACAGTTATTAAAATTAATTTCATAGAAGAAACACATTCATTATATTTTACTTAGTTTATTCTGTGCCAATGCAAAAAAGTACAAAAATAGGGCATAAATATACATAGATCTATACACAACATAAATTAGGGATGGGGGAATAAAAACCACAGGCAAAGGAATCTCCTGTAAAAACAAAACAGAGACCCTGAGATATCTTAACATTCATCCCAATGTGGGATTGTTTGCGATCAATTCCCAGAGGAATTTACAAGACTGTGCTGAACATTTTAGGATCTTGACATTATATTGAAGGAACTTCTGATTTAAAAAAAAAAGAAAAAAAAAAAAAAACCCAACCATGCAAGCTATGGTGGACATGCACCATCAAAAATGTTTGTGAAGACACTTAATATAGTTCCATATGAGTTCTTGTAACTGTTAGTATTACAGTCTTCCAAAACCAGTCATCACTGAACATTAATTCAGTTGTAGGTGGAGAAATGGCTCTGTAGTTTTTCATCGCTATCTTCATCTTCCTCCCAGTCATCCTGCTCCTCGTCATCTTCGCTGTCTGACTCATCGTAGAAACTGATGGTTGCCTGAACTGGAAAGTTTCTCAGTAGTGCTTCTCCATCACTGTAGAGATAGTCATAGGACTTGGACTTTGGCCAGAAGAGTCTGTAAGAGAGTGAATTTTTAAATATGGCATTCCTTAAAATAGGCATTGCTTTTTCCTGTGCACTTTGCCACCACCCACCAGCACTAAAAAGTTTATTTAGTCTTCAATAATTGCCATCTTATTTCAGCAGAATATCCAACTATAGTTTATAGCTTCACAGACCAAACCCCAATCAAAACAAGAGTACTGACCTGACAGGGTGTTGGAAAGACTGAGTTTTGCCATCTGCTGTGGTGTTACCCAGCGCTGGTCTGGTGTAAGGCTGTAAAGAGAGAAAAGAGGTGTAAGGCCACACTTGCAAAACACAAAATGAGCAAAAGCATCCAACACAGCTTCCTGCTCAGTGTTTATGGGATGACATCAGCACAGCTCAGTGGCCATACAGTGCCTTGGGCAGGATGCAATAGCTGTGACTTGGTGGGTGTCAGGCTAAGGGTGGGAAACTGGCCAAAACACTCTCCCCAGAGCCAGAGGTGTCTGCTTCAATCTTGGCAGGCTTGCACTACCTCTCTGGAAGCTATTCTCCCTACACCTCTGCGCTGGGTGCCAAACTTGCTCTGCCTCAGACAGTGGTGCCATATGGCAGAGTGTCTCCCTGTTACACTGTCTATCTGCCTTTGCACAGAGTGGCTCCATGTCAACAAAACAGCCCGACAGTCGCACCTCCTGCTCTAGCATACTGTTGCTAATGCGCTCCACATGCCTGTCTGTCTCCTTCAAGCTCTTTGCCAACACCGAGTGCTCAGGTTTCTTTGTAAAACAGTGTAGATAATAAATACACTTCAATCCTATTCATCGATTAATTATTGTGAAATTAGGACACTGTTCTGAGGTGTGCCTTTAAATGCAGCATTTTTCTAAATATTAGGTAAAGTGCATTAGCATTAAAATTAGGTACATCAAAAATAAGTGTGCATCATTTAGAGATCTTTACTGCTGATCAGCTGATAATCAGAAATCATGAAAATTATACACTCTTAAAAATAGATGGTTCCTTAGTTTTAAAAAAAATCTACCTAGAAACACAGGTTATTTGCATTCTGAAGGGCTCTTCAGCTCTTTCACCATGCAAATAACACTTTATTCACAAGGGTTCTTAGGGTGCTCAATGTTCTAAATAGAACAATTTTCATTACTAAAGAACCATCTTTAAAAGTGTAATATGAAGTTACTCAAACAACAACAAAAAAGGCTTGAACTTACACAGCCCAGTTTGCTTCTACTGCATCCATCCTGACTGGTAATGAGCCAGGGTCTCCACAGGACAGCACGGCTTAAATAAAAGAGAACAATACGGTCAATGTCATAGAGAAATACTTTTAAACGTATGCAATGTAAAACTATAGCCCAGCAACGTTAACTTGAGGCTACATGTATTAGCTGGTGATATGTAAACAAAACACAGATAACTTAACACCACACACCCGCAGGCTATCCTGTTCAATGTTGTTTTGCTGACCACCCTCGCACACTTGAGTGGAAACTTAACCTAAACGGGGTGCTGCTATGAAGACGTGCTCACCTGTTCAGAGGTGTATGCTGCACACCAGGCTGGGTCCCAGCCAGATAAAAAGCTGCTGGCTTGATGAAAGACGTCTGGGCTGCGAGCAGGCAAGCCGAATTCATTTTTGTTGCCGTTCTGTGTGGTAGTCCGAGAGAGAACGCACAGGTTCTGACGCGGCTAGCTCCTAAGTCGGGCTCCTTCAGACTAGAACAACGCCTCAATAACGCGAGAGAGCGTGAATGAATGAAGAGGAGCGGCTCGTGGTCTTTATAAAGAGGCGGCGCCAGAGGAGCGGAGCTTTAGAGAGGGGCGGGATTCCGAAAGCCAGTGTGGTTTAGAGTAGGGCGGGGCGAGGTTCAGAGAGCGGGCGGGGTTTAATTGCTCTTCAAACTCATCATCTGCCAAATGAGTGGGCTGCTTGAGGGACATTTTGGGTGTGAAGACTTCCCCAGTTGTATAAACAAGGCGCCACAGCGTGAGGGTGAGAAATCTGGTACCGTGAGGTGATTACAACAACACAAAGGGGCAAAGTTAGACACCATCTGTGAGAAGGACGACGGGGGTCCAGGCAGGAGAGGAACATATATAACATAGGCTAGTTAGTTAATAGCGTTTCTAGTCATCCTTTACAAAGCAGATCTATAGAAATAATACAGGAATTCTTCAATAATTAAACAGTTAATGGTTAGTATGTATAATAGACTATACATGTATAAAATTAAGAAAAAAGTAGACAGTTACAGACGAGAGACTCTTTTCATTTTCAAAACAGAAATGTTGCATTAAATGGAAATATAAGATTTTTTTGTAATACTGCTGTATTACTTTTGTAATTTTCCGTAATAACTAATATAATCATAATGTTTAATACATTATTATGTGGTAAATTATATTAGTCGAAATTTGTTCGAATTTGCTATTAGATCAGCACAGAAATTGTGTAGAAAATAAAATAAAGCATTATAAATATTTTCTTAATAATACATCATTTAGAACATATAACGTAACGTATAACGTGAAATAATATGCACACTAAAATAAAATGTTAAATAATAGTAATAACGTATATGGTACATAAATACTTTTAAAAGAACAAAGATGTGTTACGACTTGATTTCTAAATTATTTTTATGCAATACATAATAAAAGTCCTGCTCTTTTAGTTGCCACTTAGTAAGCTGATCTGAGATCCGCTCGTGTACGCGCGTAGCTGTAGGGCGGAGTCTTCTATAGCTGATCTCAGGTCAGCCTGGACTCGGGCTCAGTGTTTTTCTTGAAGCACGCGTTCACACCCGCGTCCGTTAAGCAGGCGCCAAATATCTCACTTCACACTTTTAATGGGGCTCTAATGGGGTCTTGATGGACTTAGTGTCTCCATTTGGAAGAGCAAATTCTACAGGACAACGGCATACTGACCTCCTGTTGGGCCAGCAAACTGACTAGCAGGCAAAAGGCACAAATGGACATAACACACACACACACTTTTGTTTCTGTGAATTGTGGTGACATTACATAGACTTACTCAAACCTTAAAACCCTAAACTTAACCCCAATGTTATAGTCCCTGCAAGGAACAAAGGATCCACTACAGTGTGTCTAAACAGGTTTTGGTACCCACAACAAAGCATCAACCTAGTAAATACACACACACACACTTTCATAATGCTATATTAGTGGGGATGTTCCATTCACTTGTGTAATGCTGAGTAAAAATAAATCTAAAGTTAATCTTATCAGCCAAAGGTCAGGGCTTCTGCTCTTTTAATAAAATAAAATAAAAATAAAAAAAACTTGCCATTTTTTGTGTGGACCAGCAAAATGTAATTGAACAGATCTGACATGCATTCCTATGGTTATGAGGACTTTCAGTCTCAACCAGGGAGAAATACAAGGACACACACACACACAGTTCAGTTATATAGTTCAGATAATTATAAAGAAAAACACCTATATATTATATATTATTAAATAAAATATATTTTATTAATCATATTTCACATAATTTATCTGATGAACATCTATGAAACTCATATAATATATAAGACATCCTTATAATATGTGCAATAATACATCAAGTATTACAGTGTCTGTATTTATAATTATAGCTATTACAGTTCTTCAAAAGTATCTGTGGATAAACTTCTAAAATATAACATCACCAGTTCCATAAAAAAGTTGTATAAAATGTAAATAAAGTTAATGATAGCAGAATGCAAATCTCATAGACCCAATATTTTATTTGCAATATAATAGAAAACACATATCAGATGTTGAAAGTGAGACATTTTACCATTTTATGAAAAATGTGAACTTGTTTCAAACTTTATGGCAGCAAAGCAGCTCAAAAAAAGTTGGGACAGGGTCATATCTACCGTTGTGTAGCCTCTCCTTTTTTAATAGCAGTCTGTAAACTGTGAGTAAGCCATTGCTTGAGTTATAGTAGAGTACCATTGTCCATTTCTTGTTTGATGTGGCTGCTCAACAGACCTGGAACTTTGCAAGATTTGTCGTTTCATGATGCACCAAATGTGTTCTGGCCATTTCAGCACCCTCACTTTTCTTCTATGAAGCCATCCTGGGTTTATGAGATTTGTAGATCATTGCATTCCATTTTTATTTACACAGCGTCCCAACTTTCTTGGAATTAGGTTTGTACATTATATGGGCTATATTACAGCATACAGTTAGAGCACTTGTATATTGCAGTGCTTGAAAGCATGTGAAGGTTAAGGGCTTGCTGAAAATGATGGACAGGATTTCACAATAACTTTGTTTTTTTTCCTTCTGGAATGGAAATTACTTTTGCTGTATTTTTAAATAAATTATTCTCTTCAAAGCGTGCCATCAACAGTAATGTAAACAGGTAGATAAGCTCAACTGGTTATTTGCTGATAGGTGTGGAGACAGAAGCTAAAAAATACAGCACTGCTAACAGAGTTTCTATGAAGTCGGCATCATGTGCAGAATGAGACTGAAATGTCTGTCCGTGTTTAGACTGAATTGTAAAGTTTAGAGACTCTGAGGCTTCACTGCTGAACTGTCGTTAAACACGTTATCTCCAGCAAATGTCTAATCTCAAAAAATAGATGTAAGGAAAACAGAGGAGAGGCTTATGTTGTTTTCTCTGTTCATTTGTGCTTGGCCTTGTGGGGGTTGTGTAGGTGAACCGTGGTGTGTTTGGGCCATTTGCTGACTTTTGGAAACCCCCAACACTGCCCTCCACACCCTCCACACCCAGCTCTCCCCCTGAGGGAGGAATGTGTGTAATCAGTCCTCTCTCTCTCTGTCTCTCTCTCTCTGTCTCTCTCTCTCTTTCTCTCTCTCTCTCTTTCTCTCTCTCTCTCTCTCTCTCTCTCTCTCTCTCTCTCTCTCTCTCTCTCTCTCTCTGCCTTTCTTTCTCAGTTTTGTGTGCGTTCTTTCTCTTTTGTCTTTTTTTCTTTAATTACTCATTTTAATTAACATCTTTTTTTTCTTTCTTTCTTTCTTTTTTCTTTCTTAAATGCACCTTACCTTTCATTCCTCCTTGTCTCTCTCTCTCTCTCTCTCTCTTCCCTAACCCAATGCATCTTTCTTTCTTTCTTTCTTTCTTTCTTTCTTTCTTTCTTTCTTTCTTTCTTTCTCTCTCATCTGTCTATACCATGTGATAAATAAGACAGGTCAGGTCTAACACACTGGACACAGCGGTGTTCCTATAATACTGTGGTCAACATTTAACTCTTCTCTCAATCCAACAAATAATCTTCATGATGAATCACATCACAGAATTATGGCATTTAAAGTGTGTTATTGGTGGAACCTGCTGATGTTTATGGGGAAATTCCAATGATATTTGTCTCAAAAGACCAGCAATTATATCCCATCCCTGGGAATGTTATCAAGATAAGAAGGAATTACTATAAGAGACTGTTGACATATTGATAGAACTTTACTGGAAAACACTGTGGAATACAATACCACCAACAATCTCCCAGACATGGACAGAAAAGATCTGTATATTTTCTCATTATGAAGTGAGAGCTTCATTTATCTGGAGCATTGGTCATCAACAAAAAGCTAAAATGGTTTAATCCTTATTTGGCTAAAGTTACATTATGCAAACCTTTTTTTTTTATAATTATGTCATTAATTTAATTTAAAGTGATCTTGTGCTAATTTCACTGAACTGGGACTTGACTGTTGTACACTGGACAAATGCTGTTTCTTAATTAATTTGTATCATTTTTAATTAGAATAGATTCAGCTTTGCCAGTGTGATTGCAAACAGCAGAATTTGACCTCCACGTTTAACTCATCCGTGCAGTGAAACACACACACACACACACACACACACACACACACACACACACACACACACACACACACACACACACACACACACACACTAGTGAATACACTAGGCTGTGAGAACATGTGCCTGAAGCAGTATGCAGCCCTATCCAGTCCCCCAGGAGCAGTTGGGGGTTATGTGCCTTGCTCAAGTGCACTTCAGTCATGACGTGAATGAACCGACAACCTTCTGGTCACAAGACCAGATGCCTAACCTCCAGGCCACGACTGAAAGTTTGTGTCAGAAGTGGGATTCAAACCCACACCTCCATTCAGAGACCAGAATACCTGTATGTGTGAATTCACATTGATCTGCTCATTTGTTAAGTGATGATTAAATTAACAGTAGCTTAATGGATTGAGTCATATGTGCTGGGAATGGAGACAGACTTGTGTAGGAAGATAATTAATAGTTGGGTTGTTAATTTGGACATGTGTAGTCAGTAACACTGACACCACAAACTGATCATTATTTAAGGTTTGTGTATAAAACTCCAGTCATCACATTATCATAAGTTGATTTGTTTCATGTTACCAGGTGTGAGTTTGACCCCAGTCCAGGGTCACAGTGTACAGCGCTGCCCTGACCACTCAGATCTGTTCTCATTTTGAGAAGGTGTAGGAATGACACCAGCCATCACACCTCCATCAGCACACTTCTGTCACCTTCTCTATTCCACTAGTGTCTACCAGCAGCCAGTTTAACATGAAGTAGAGTCTGTGGAGCTGTTCCCAGACTGGCACCAAAACACTCTGACCCCAACCTACACACACTGACCTCATACTGACCTGTACATACACTTACACTTACTGATCCATATTAGAGTGCACATTCAATGAGGATGAAGAGGTAGCAGGTCTGCTATATTGAAGAGTATAATTTCACAGAGGAAGAGTAAAACATGTATTTCTTATCAGCTAAAAATGATGGTCCTTCAAAAATTCTGTAGTAAAGTGAATATTTCTGTGTAGAAATATGACAAGGCAAGAAACATTTATACATGTGTCTTCAGATTTAGTAGAGAACGTGTTACAGAGTTCTGTATGTAACCTTTTTGAAAATGTCTCTATTTAGCACCAGAAAAGATTCCACTATTGTTATAAGATGGACATTGTAACCATTTTTGGTGTCACATATAAAAGTTGACAAAAGATTGGACCCCTGGTCTAAATTTCTGTTACTGTTGTCTTCATGCTGCCAAGTGAATAAAATATTTTCCAAAATATGACAAATTTCTTCAATATTTTAAGGTAGACTATTTTTATATCAATTTCCTTTAGTGTCAAAGTAGCAAAAAGGAAAATGTCCCAAATGTTTGGTCATGGTCATTACTTAGTAACACCCTCACAGCTTGTAAACATTTTTTTATATCCAGCTTCCAGAGTCTTTCCATTCTCGTTTGGGGGATTTCTACCCATTTTTTCATACAGAAGGCTAGAAACTTTATGAGATTTTCTTGAGAAGTCTTACAGATGACTGCTTTTTGAGATCTGTCCATAGATTTTAGATGATGTGTAGGTCATGGAACTGTCATGACAATGGCAAAACCTTCAGCTTCTAGTTGTTGAGGTAGCTGAATATGGATTTTACAGTGTGTTTAGGGTCATTATCCTATTTTAAAGTCATCTTAAACGTTTTTACAGTGTGACGCTTGATTGCAGAATTTCATTTAATTCATTCCTGTATCTAGTTAAATGAGCTCTGTGCCACTGTAACACAAGTCCAAAGCGTGACCATCCACCCCCGTGCTTAACAGTTGAAGAAGTGGTCAACTTTTTTCTCCAATCACACCTTTGATAGTTGCAGTGAAAAAGTTCTAATTTAACTTAATCAGTCCACAGGACTTGTTTCCAAAATGCATCAGGTTTGTTTAATGTGCAAATCTGCTTAGGTGCCCAAATGTCTGCATGGTGCTCACTTTCATTTTTCATTCAACAAAGCAATAATAATGTACTTTTCATTTTAACATTATGCATTTTGAAGATGGCATGGTGACTTCGCCTCTCAGCACTGTGGTCTTGGGTTTGACTCCCTATCTGAGTGGGTTTCCTTTATGGTTTCCAGTTTCTTCCCATAGTCCAGAAACATGGAGGTCAGATGAATTGGGTACTCTAAAACGCTGGTGTGTGTGTGTACCCAGTGGTGGATTGGCACCTTGTCGTGGGTTTAGCTAAGATGCACCTGCTCCTAATGAAGGGGTAGGGGACTCACCATGAGACTCAGCTGATACAGACATTTTAGAGTTGAGACCATTCTTCAGTTAAGACACTGTCAGAAGAAAATCATTACTAATTCCTTAAAAGAGGGAAAGATACACAATTATACACAATATAAGAGCATTACAATGCATTACAACAAGTGTTTTAAACTAGTGCTTGACAAAGAGATGGGTCTTCAGTCTGCGTTTGAAAACTGTGCTGTTCAAACAGTCAGTGGGAGTTTGTTCTACCACAAGTGCTAGGACAGAGACGAGTTTTGATGCTAGTCTTGAAGTGTCTTGAAGGATGGCAGGTCAAGCTGAGTCACACTAGAAGCTTGAAGAGTTCGAGGTACAATTCAAGATTTGACCATTGCCATTAGGTAGGGAGGGGCTGGTCCATTTCTTGCTTTGTAGGTTAGCATCAAGGTTTTGAATTGGATGCGGGCAGCTACAGGAAGCCAGTGAAGTGAATGAAGCAGCGAGTGATGTGGGAGAACTTGGGTTGATTAAAGATCAGTCGAGCAGCTGCATTCGGGATCAGCTGCAGGGGCCTGATGGCTCATATAGGAAGACCAGCCAGGAGTGCGTTGCAGTAGTAAATTCTTGAATTTCCCCTCGGGGATCAATAAAGTAAGTAAGTATCTATGTATCTGTGTGTGTATCTATCTATCTATCTATCTATTGACTTCAAATGATGAGAGACTGGACAAGCAGCTGGGCAACATCCTGGGTTAGAAAGGGTCAGATCCAGCAAATGTTGAAGAGGAGGATGACCCAGTCAATGTAAGGAGAAAATGGTAAATGGTCGTCTAGGATCACACTAAGGCTTCTTGTTACGAAATGGCGATGGAGTTCTCAAACAGTCAAGGAAGTTCTAGATCAGGGGTGTCCAAATCCAGTCCTGGAGGGCTGGATTCCTGCAGAGTTTGATGATCTTCCTGATCAAACATTTACATTTGAGGCATTTAGCAGACGCCTTTATCCAAAGCGACTTACAATTGGGGGTTAGGTGCCTTGCTCAAGGGCACTTCAGTCGTGACCTGCCCTGGGATTGAACCGGCAACCTTCAGGTCACCAGACCAGATCCTTAACCACTAGGCCACGGCTGCCATACAAACACACCTGATTCAGCTCAGCAGGTAATGAGCAGGTTTAATTGTAGTGTCAGAGCAGAGAAATCACCAAACTGCAGGAATCCGGCCCTCCAGGACTGGATTTGGACACTCCTGTTCTAGATGCAAACCAGTGGTTCCAGCAATGAAAAGAAGCTCAGTCTTGACAATGAATGCAATCAAATGCTCACAGCAATGCTCCAAAATCTAGTAGAATGCCTTCCATAGACAGCAAAGACTTTTACTCTGACAAAAACAGGATAAACTCTGTTTTAATACCTTAATGATTTTTGGTAGAAACAATAAATGTCTTTAAAACTTCAAGTGGATTATGATTGGTTTGTAATACTGTTCAGTGCAGTGATTAGGGCACACAATGTGAGTTTTTCTTAATAAAATGCAACATATATTCATGAAAGAAAAGGGCACGGGGTCAGTCACAAAGTGTGTAGCTGCTGAGAATAGGAGGCCTAGCTCTGCTACTCGCAGTGACCTGGATTAGGTGCTAGTAAAGAAAGTGTGTATGGGGTGTATGAGGGCTGGGTGTCACCTCAACACCTCTGCAGATAAGGAGTGAAGTGTGAAAAACAATGGGAATGGCTGGGGTCTCTCCAGACGATGTGTGTATCCAGCCCTGCTCATTACTAAACTCATTAGAGATGAAGGAACCTCCATTAATGTAATACAATTAAGATTAATCTCACATTGAATAAGTTAAACAAGTACAACAGCATTTCAAAACATTCAATTAGTCTGGAAGAGACACATGACAGTGCCACTAATGAGCAGTGGAGAAAGAGCATGAGATTAAAAGGAGAAATAGGATATTTTAGATAACTCCTAGTCTTGGATGAAATATGGTTCCTATTGAGATTTTTGTCTTTAGTAAACACAAATGTTATTGTCTAGGCAAATCTGAGCACAATGTGAGACTATGTTGAGATCTCACAAGAAGAGGCATGAGAGATTATTGAGATATCTCACATGACAAATATATATGAAGGACACTTATGCCAGGTTCACACTACACAATTTTTAGAGTCGTCAGTCATTGTGCCGTTCACACTACATGACTGACTGAGCTGTGATCGCAAGTCTTTCAGTTGTTGTGACTTTCACACTACATGGGGGTCATGAAATACACAATTTTTCATCTTTGGAAATTGTAGACTAATCTGGCTGCTCTCCACAAACATGTTTTGTCACAATAATAGAACAGTACAGCTGGTGCGCAGGCTATGAGCCGGCAGTACAGTTACAGTTATATTACATACTGTCATCAGCTTTATTTCATCTGTCGATTGCATTGATCATAGATATAATCAATCACATTATTTCTGCAGTGCAGTCACAATAACAATAACAGAGATTGCATCAACGGACACGTGGTTCTTTCTCTATGTGATCCTATTGGTTGTAGGTAGTTGCTGCTCTTGACATTGTTGAAAACTGGATCTCAGATATTCAGCATGCCAAATATTTTCTGGACTTCTGTGACTCATTGGCGATCACTCGGCGATGGTTTGGCAAGCTTCTTTCAGCAATTCACACCACATGACTAAGCGAGCACTGAGTAATCCCAGATTTGCCTCCTATGAATGAATGAATGAATAAATGTTACACTTACATAGCGCCTTTCTCAAACCCAAGGATGCTTTACAATCAACACACTCCATTTATACACACTGGCGAGAAGCGGCAGCCAATTGTGCACAGTATACTCTCAACCGGAAGCGACCGTCCATCTGGAGGATTGCATCGAGCACTAGGGAGATCACCCAGGACAGAGTGCCAAACATACCTGGGCATACATACATACATACATACACACACCAGGGTAATTTTAGAGTTGCCAGTTCACCTGACTGTGGGAGAAAACCGGAGTTCCCAGAGGAAACCCACGCAGAACAGGGAGAACATGGAAACTCCGCTCAGATGGGGACTCGAACCCAAGACCTCAGCGCTGAGAGGTGAACGTGCTAACCAGTACGCCACTGTGGTGCCCCACTTAGCAGAGGGTTTTGTTGGTGATCTACAAAAAACTGTCAGCGACTGGAAAAGTGGGCTAAAATCGTGTAGTGTGAACTAGGCTTTAAGGTAAAGTCTCTTTGTGTTTCAGTTTGATTTTATTGTCTAGGATAAACTATGAAGTGTTTTACATTCACTGGTCACAAAATGGGGCTGCCTGGTGGTTAGGGATCTGGTCTTGTGACTGGAAGGTCGCCAGTTCAATACCCAGACAGGTCATCAATGAAGTGAACTTGAGCAAGGCACCTAACCCCCAACTGCCCCCCAGATGCTGTGAATACGGCTATCCACCGCTTCAGGCACATGTTCTCACAGCCTAGTGTGTGTGAAATTGTTTATTTCTTTATTTTGCAACTCTTTAATTTAATAACTGGCGAAACATCCATTGTCAAGCCCCAAACAAACACTTCCAATAGCTGTGAATCAGACTTATACAATGCTGAAGAGGAATTATGGACCATTCTTCCTTACAGAACTGCTTTAGCTCAGTCAAATTCTTTGTAAGTCTGGAGGTCATTCTACAACATCTCATATTAGGTTACGATCTGCACTCCATCAGGACCATTCCAAAAGTCCAGGGCCATTGTCCTTGTAGGTTACGACCCAGGGGCAGCATAACAGTCCCAAATCATGGTACTGAAATCATGAACATAGCATGTACACAGTCTGATGTCTCTAACCAATGAACCAAAGTGAATCCTTTTATGTTAAATGACATTTACCTATACATTCTCAGTATTGTCAACAGGACAATAACGGGTCAGTGTTCAGGTCTCTGTGTAGGTGCCAGACTGGGAACACTTCTGCAGACATTGCTTACATGTAACTCAGCCAGTAGAGAGACCAGAGGAGTAAAGGAGGGGAGAAAATGTGCTGATGGAGGTGTGAGGGCTGGTGTCATTCCTACACCTCCTCAAAATGAGAAGTGTGAGGGCTGGTGAAGAGGAAGGAGGTCACTGGTCCCTGACCCTGATGTCACATGGAAATAATGGACAGAGAGTTAAGAGTAAATTTTGCAGAGCACCAGGGAGCCACTATCAATATGTTGGAGACTCTTGGTACTTCAGAGAGATTTGGGGTGTCTGAAATTCTGAACACAAGTGAACTTTTTCACAATGCACTGGTAGATTAAATGGGAAAAATGGTGAAATAATTGGGTTGGCATTACAGGGTTAAAAGGTAATCTCACATTGCTTGACAAGAGTTTAGTCTGGATGTTTTGAGACATTTGGTGTGATGAAATACACAAAGTCAAAACCTCAGAGTTTGTGTATTCTCAAAGACTTGATACTGTTGTTCAAAACATGAGAACATTTAGCAGCATTGAAAAGAACATTGATAAGTTAAGTGCATACTGGACCTGCATATCAGGTCAGTATGAGGTCAGTGTGTGTGTTCAGGTCTGAGTGTGTAGGTGTTGTGGTGGGAACAGTTCTGTAGACTCTGCTTCATGCTCTGTGCATCATGTAGACTAGAGGAGTAGAGAAGGTGGAAGACTGATGGAGGTGTGAGAGATGGTGTCATTCCTACACCTTCTCAAAATGAGAACAGAAGTGTGAGGACTGGTGAAGAGAAATGAGATCAAAAGGGTCAAGGTAGGCACAGGACAATGACCCTGAGGTCAGCAGACCTAAGAGACTGATGTTTTAAGGCATATTATACAGTAAAGGTTCTCAGACTACAGATCTAAGGCTACGTTCAGACTGCAGGTAAATCAGATTTGTTTCTCAGATCAGATCTGCTGAGATGACTGTTCACACTGGTTAGTAAGTGATCAGATCAGATTTGCATGTCTGCACATCACAAGTCTATCTGCTTGGGTTTCTGTGGTAAGACATGCAAATCTGATCTGATCACTTACTAACCAGTGTGAACTGTCAGTAATTACAACCACGCTGGGGATGTATCTTCAGAGTTGCCAGGTGTGCGGTTTTACAGCAAAAATTGTGGTATTTATTTTAATGCACTTGTGGATACATTTCAGAAGTGGTGATGTGTTGACGTTTGGACTACTTTAAAATGTACCATGACCACCAACAACTCTTATGGTAACACTGCATAAATAGTATTGGAGATGCCTTAGGTAGACTTTGTAATATTAGAAGAGCCCAGTGGAGGGATCTGAAAATATAGATTAGAGTAAGACTAAAATAAGACTTATGAATAATAAAAAGCAATTCTAACTTCCTCAAACTTCTGTGATTAAACTCTTTAGAGTTTTAATTAGTTTTAAGTTTGTTTAGGGTGGCTTTCCCTCACAGTGGGTTGGAGAATCTTCAGGAACTGGCAACCTGGGATTTCGCTGTGGTTCTCTTTATGGTGCTTCTTGGAACAGCGCACTTCCATCACTCCGGTTTGATGTGCAGTTCTTTGTCGCGTTGTGAGTGATGGGAAAGACACTTTGAAATCCGATTTGAGCAGCCAGAGTACTGTATTGACTATATTTGTTGTCTGTCAGGACAACCAAAATCAAAATGGATACAATCTAGATAGGCCAAGAATCAGGGTCTTGCTGTTTGAACCTACTTGTAGCTGATGTGGGTTGTGAATCAGCCCAGTGGTGGCTGGTGGTCAAGTTTTTGATATTAACCATAGAGACAATATTTGTGAAGTGGAGGTGGGAGGGCATTTACGCTTATTGAATGTGGAAAAAGAGAAAATAATGACTTGATTATGATTTTTACATTTTATTCTTGTTAAGTAGTGCTTAATTATTTACATCGAAAAGCAGCTTCTCAATGCAGCTGGTATAAATCATAATATCAATCTAATGCTTTACAACAGAACTAGACTCTGTTCTCTTTGAGCTGATCACCTACCCCTCCTGCATGGCTTGGGTGTTTTCTTCCCTGATTGAGAGTTTTAACTTATCTCTGGATCACCTTCTTTGTAACTTTTACAGAGAAAACCATCAAGATTTCTCAAATTCGCATAAGTTCTGAAACCATCAGAATCCAGTCAACCCATGTACGTATACAGGTCAGAAGGAGGTCAATGTTTGTGTCCAGGTCAGAATGTGTAGGTGTTGTGATGGGAACAGTGCTGCATACTCGGACTCATGCACTGTGTGTGTGACTGGGTGGCAGGACTACAGAGAGCAGAAGGTGGGAGAAGTGTGCTGATGGAGGTGTGAGGGCAGGTGCCATTCCTTCATCTACTGACAATGAGAAGTGTGAGGACTGGTGAAGAGAAATGAAGTCAGCAGGGTCGACTCTGAGGTCAGCAGCCTGGGATTAATGCACTTATCTAGCCAATCATATATCTTTACAAGACCACAAGACAGACAATATTAGTCCTGCATTGGATGATCAAGTCAATCCATGTACGCTATACTGATAAAAGTATTGGGACACCTACTCATTTATTGTTTCTTCCTAAATCAAAGATTAAATTGTCTCTCTCTTCTGTTCAGGGAAGACTTTCTACTAGACTTTGGAGCATTGCTGTGAGGATTTGATTGTATTCAGAAACAAAAGCACTAGTGAGGTCAGAATGTTGGATGATCACCACCCCACCTCATTCCCAACACATTCTAACAGTACTGGATGGAGCAGAGAACACAGTTCCACAGCTCCACAGCTCAATGCTGGGCGGCTATATGCCCCCTAACCCATGCCTGGCCATAGGTTCATGCTTATGTGCTTCAGAGAGTCCTATTCTATTTCTCTAGCTTTAGATAAGCTGTGTGTATGCTGGATAATTTGTACAGCCATGGGTGAAAGTTAATGTAGATGAATGCATTCATTAGACAGTGTCCACAAACATTTGGACATATAGTGTATGTACAGGTCAGTATGAGGTCAGTCTGTGTGTTCAGGTAGGACTGTGTAGGTGTTGAGTTGGGAACAGTTCTGTAGACTTTGGCTCATGTAACAGTGCTGGTAAAGAGACCAGAGAAGTGCAGAAGTGTGCTATTGGAGGTGCGAGGACTGGTGTCATTCTTACACCTCCTCAAAATGAAAACTGAAGTGTGAGGACTGGTGGAGACACCGGACTCTGTGACTCTGAGGTCAGTAGACTGATACTAAGGCAACCTATGTATGAAAAATGCTTCACACAGATTTGAATTTCACATAGTGATGACTGGTTCTGTGTCTAGGGGTTCTTTACACATAGAGATGAACATCCAATATCCATTATGCCCAATACCCAATACACCCAGTAAACCCAAAACAACTCATGTCCTTACAGCATTTAGAGGTATGCAACAACCCCAGGCTTTTAGAGATGACCTAACATCATCTGATCCCAACAATAATGTCCCAGACTTACAATATTTTGCTTTGTATCAGATGCTTTGTATCAGATGTGTTTGGTCACATGGCAAATACAAGAAGTTAAAGACATCTCCGGAAGCTTTTGCTGCTTCTTCATTCTCAGTATTGTATGTGTATACCTGACATACATTTCAGGTTGGTGTAAAACTGTATGTACAGGTCAGTGTGTTTTTAGGTCTGAATATGTAGGTGTTGTGGTGGGAACAGCTCTGCAGACTCTGCTTCATGTTAAACTGGGTGGTGGTAGAGAGACTAATGGAGTAGAGAAGGTGAGGGAAGGGTGCTGATGGAGGTGTGAGTGCTACACCTCCCCAAAATGAGAACAGAAGTGTGAGGAAAGGTGAAGTGGAATGAGATCAGCAGGGTCACTGCATAGAGCAAACTGAGGTCAGAGAAGGAAACTGTGACATCAAATGGCACCAAATTATGGCTCAATCAGAAATCATATTAACATGATTTTACCACAAATGTAGTTGATCACCCAAGACATGTCTGGTGTCTAAAGGTTCTTTGAAGTTTGCACTGGGGCTACAATGCTAATATAGATAACAAGTAACAGGATCTAGTCAGCAGCATCATGCAAACTGTACAGCTACATGATGGTCTCATATCAGTTGTTTGACTTGAGAATTATTTTGAAAGTTTTGTAGTTTAGACAATTTTTTTTTTAAATGAAAAAAAAAAAACAGAAGAAACCCAATACCCGGTACACTCAACACCCAATACAGCCAATACAGCCAGCACCCAATACACCCAGTACCCAATACAGCCAGCACCTTATACACCCAGTACCCAATACACCCAACACCCAATAAACTCAATACACCCAATACTCAATGCACCTATACCCCGTATACCCAGTACACTCAACACCCAATACACACAGCACACCCAATACACCCAACACCCAGTACACTCAATACACCTTATACCCAATACACCCTGTACCCAATACAGCCAGCACCTAATACACCCAGTACCCAATACACCCAACACCCAATAAACTCAATGCACCTATACCCCGTATACCCAGTACACTCAACACCCAATACACACAGCACACCCAATACACCCAACACCCAATACACTCAATACACCTTATACCCAATACACCCAGCACACCCAATACCCAATACACCCAACACCCAAAACACCTAGTAACCAATACACCCAACACACAATACATTCAATACACCCAATACACAATACACCTTATACCCAGTACACTCAACACCCAATACACTCAACATACTCAATACAGTATATACAGTACTCAGTACACCCAGAACAACCTATACCCAATACATAACCTACATAACCAATACACCCAACACCCTATACATCCAAAAGCCCAATATATCCAATACCCAGTAATCCCGATACACCCTATACATCCAGTTCATATTAAGACTTAGTAAACAAGTGTTTTTATCTCTGCAAATCTGAGCACAGTGTGAGATAAGATCTCTACTTAACCTGAAAAGCAGACACATGAGATATTTTTCTCAGGAGAAATAGCTGATCAGTAGGAGAGTTAAGATAAGGCTCCATTTGTTTGTTTCCATCTGAGCTCTTTGTTGTCTACTGAGACATTAGAGGAGATTTCCTAGATTTTTCTTTCGCAAACATCTATGTTTACTTGAGTTCAGTTTTGATACAATATCCATACTTACCATCCTTGTTATCTATAAATGTAGACAAAAGCTAATGACCAGGTGCAGCCTTGGTGTGTATGTGGGAATCATGCCTTAGATTTGCAGCCTATGCTGTAGTGTGTCTCTCAACACTTCTGCTGCCATTTTGGGGAGGTGTAGGAATGACACCAGGCCTCACACCTCCATAGCCACACTTCTCTCACCTTTTCTACTCCTCTACTCTCTCTGCTGGCACCACCATCCATGTGTCTGAGGTCAGGAACACTATTCCCATAGCAGCACCTACACACACTGACTTGAATCTAGACCCAAACATACTTACCACTGACCTCATTCTGACCTTCTCTCAGCATTGTATGGAATTCTCAGGAAGACTAGCAGTAGCCCAAAATACGTACAAATACATACATTTTATATTTCAGAGTAATTGCATTATCTATACAATGAAATAAAAAAGCAGATCTCAGCATCTCAGTAGTTTCTCATAGACAAGAGCTTAAGTGTCCTGCTGTTGAGATATTTATCCTGACAGATATCAATCATAAAGATATATCTCACATGTGTCTCAGCTAGAGTTTAAGACGAAATCTCAGTAAAGTCTGGCCTTATGCTCAGATTTACCAAAACATTAATACTAAAGGCAGGGACCTCAGTATGAACATAACATTTTGGTAACACTTTGTATACGGTTCAGTTTTAGAGTGTAACTCCCTATAATTTACATTGTCATGTCCCAGGACTTACAGTGAAACTTCCCCTGATGAATCAGTTCATGTGAGTTACATACCAGCTGCTACTGGTACTGGTCCGAATAGTGTCCTTAATCAAAGTAAAAAAAAAAAGTAAAAGTGAACCTTTTGTCATTCAGACTATACTACAAAGTGTACAGCTGAACAAAATTGTGTTTCTCTAGACTCCAGTGTGCAAATATAAATTAGATAGTATATATAGAGAATATATCCATCCATCCATTATCACACCTGCTTAATCCTTATCAGGGCCACGGTTAGTCCCCTACCCCCTCACTGGGTGATAGAGAATATAGTACAGTATAATACAGTACAGTATATAATACAGTAATACAATCAAAATGTATTCACATTATATTGTATCTGTAAGGACTTAATTCATAATTTTATTTGAACAAAGTTTTGCTGATGTAGTTTTACAGTAGCAGCTGGGTTTTCTCAGATGACTATTGAGTTCTAGTGTTTGTTAGAAACATGAGTAATACAGCTCCAGTTGTAAACTCAAGAAGCCAAATTTGGATTCTGAACAGGTCTTGATTGTACACAGTCTTGGCTGCACAACCTCACTTTACACAGCAGGTCTTGGGAAGAGTGGTAGAAAAGGGAATTATGTTGTTAAAGGAATGGTGCACACCATCATAGAGAGAGAGAGAGAGAGAGAGAGAGAGAGAGAGAGAGAGAGTATTATTTTATTGTCTTATAACATTAAATAAAAATATAATAATAACTAGAAAGGAACAAGTTCATGAATGAACTTTGAAATTGGCTTGAAAAAGCCCACTAATTACATTATAATGTTAATCTTTCAATAACTCCTGGTTAAAGTTAATGACTTAATTGGAATCTGAAATAACAATAAAATTAATAAAAATAAATAAACCAAAAAACCAAAAATTAAAAAATAAATGAAGATCAAGTAATGAGTTGTTAAAGGCCATTGATTTAAATAAAAAATAGGAATTAGCAATATGCATTGAAGTTAACAAAAATTTGCTAAAGTGGATAGAGAAATTTATAGCATATTATGTAATGTTGATGTTGCCTGATGACTGTGAAGTGGGCTAAAACTGTATGACTACAGCTGTAAAGATTTAGCAAACTGGTTGCTATGGTGTTGCTAGGTGGTTGTTATGGTATTTCAGGTGGTTGTTAAGGTGTTGTTAGGTGGTTGCTAAGGTCTTGGTAAGTAGTAGCAATGTTAATTCAGGTGGTTGCTAAGACGCTGCTAGGTGGTTGTTATGGCACCAAAAGCCGTTGCTATGGCACCCAAGGCGGTTGCTATGGCACCCAAGGCGGTTGCTAAGGCACCCAAGGCGGTTGATATTGGACCCAAGGCAGTTGCTATGTCACCCAAGACGGTTGCTATGTCACCAAAGGCGGTTGCTATGGCACCTAAGGCGGTTGCTATGTCACCCAAGGCGGTTGCTATGACACCCCAGGTGGTTGCTAAGGGACCAAAGGCGGTTGCTATGGTACCTAAGGCGGTTGCTATGCAACACAAAGCGGTTGCTATGGAACACATTGCGGTTGCTATGGCACCCAAGGTAGTTGCTAAGGCACCCAAGGCGGTTGCTATGGCACCCAAGGCGGTTGCTAAGGGACCCAAAGCGGTTGCTAAGGTACCCAAGGCAGTCGCTATGGTACCCAAGGCGGTTGCTATGGAACACAAAGCGGTTGCTATGGAACACAATGCGGTTGCTATGGCACCCAAGGCAGTTGCTATGGCACCCAAGCCGGTTGCTATAGGACACAAGGCAGTTGTGAAGGTGTTGCTCCCAATGATCTATATTACTGACCGATGGCTCTACACAAATTATAAATTTTTTCAACCTATCGACTGTCTTAATCCAAAGTAAAGAACACGGAGACCTCCGTAAATAAAACGTAGAATGTAAATGTAGAAATATTCATCTGAGTTAATTTAATGTTACAGTATTGAAATACTTGTAATACATTTTCATGGAATTCCTGTATTTTGTTGCTAGTGTTATTGTTCCAACTAAAAGGCACCAGTTTTTTAATGTTTAAGTTCATTTATTAACATTCATACAATTCTACATGTGTTCACACCTTTAAGTTATATTTACATAATGTTCATAAAGTTATGACATTGTAATTTAATTGAGTCTACTTATAAAGATGTAAATGTAAGATGCAAAATAAATGCCTCCAGAGGCACAAGAAATGAAACCTAATTCTGTCAGCTATCCAACTTTTTTAAATATTAAACACATCTCGGTAGCCAGTCATTATATCTAGTAACCCTCGTTGTGGAAGTGTTGACGGAACACAGGATATCGTTGGCCGAACCCACGGTATCGTTGACGGAACCCACGGTATCGTTGGCGT
>BRDA01000005.1:49189-60663 GCA_036984385.1 Crenuchus spilurus | reverse complement strand
TAATTATATATATATATATATACAATAAGCTAACTTTAAGGTATGATGCGTGGTTACTGGAATGAATAAATAAACTGTGCAGTGATGTATTAGAACAGACATTGAATAATTCATAATTATCTTGTATGAAGTGTGCAGTATTAAAAATTACAAATAGAAGTCCTTCACAACCAGTTTCTGAAAGAACACTCCACAAGGAACTGCATACCATGAACATATAAAGATATAAACATATAAAGCCTTCAGCCTTTTGTGCTTTTGGTCACAATTCAGAGGAGAATGTCCTCTGGGATCTTTAATCACTGCTGACAGACACATATGACTATGTGCTTTGATACACCTACAAGTTCAGCTACTTCACACTATAGCCTTTGGCGCCCAAATGCACTTACTCCTTTATGCCAATCATTAGCATCTGCTTTACCCATTTTCCACACATCGAATGCGTCATTCACTGCATGGTACAACCTCTTCTCAGTATATGAAACCTGCACACACCCACTGTTGCCAACTCCTCAACAAGTAGCTACTAGCCTAAAAGTAGCTAGCGGTCGCTATATGACGTCATCGCCTAATTTGCATAATTGGCTATTTTGAGGCTGTAGGAGAGAGTAAAAACATCTTTGTAGAAATTAACTACAAAACACACTACAAATGAACTTTATAAAATAACTTTTTTTAAATTGTATAAATTTAATGCTTTGCCTAGAACCACATTACATTAATCAATTTTGTCCCATATTGTTTAATGTTATAATATCAAATTTAACCAAAACACTGCTATGAGGTGTGGGATTGCTAGCTTTACATTCAACCCTATTCCTTTATAAGCTTAGGACTGGCAAAATTACCTTAAAATAGACACAAGAATATAATTTTATGCCATAAAGTTTTAAGCAATCGATGGTTGTCAATCTAAAAAAAAAAACAAAGAGACAACAGAAAAAAAGTGAAATTATGCTAACTATGTGTGTGATGTGACAGTGAAGAAATACATTTAGATTTACATCTGGCTCTGTAAGCCAGGGGGGCTTTGCACACACATGAGACAAGGAAGGGTCTCAAGGTAGCACCCGCTACAGTCGCTAGATTTGTCGCTAGTTAATTTTTTTTTTTTAAGAAAAAAAAAGTCACTAGAGGAGTCTGAAAACTCGCTAAATATAGTGACAAAGTCACCAAGTTGGGAAAAGTGCACACACCCCACAGGTATTTATAGCCTGATCGTCCTCCTGCAATGCCACCTACAGGAGCTTGCCAATACTACCATCTTAAAAATGTAAGGTGACTCATTTTTGTCTTGTATGACAGTTTATCTTCTTGAATTAAATTATGAACACAAATAAACTTTTCTGCAATATTCTCAATTTTGTAACAGAACACCTTTTGTTCATGAGTCATGTCACGACTATCTTTGGCTTCACAACCTTGGGATTCTATAACTGTGACAGATTCTACATTGCAGCCACAATAACAATCCTAATTTGGACGTATTACATCGAATGTCTCCATGACAACTTTTCAGAGATGTGCTCACTGAGCTCTTTAGCACTAGCAAGTCCCTGAACTACCCGTGAAGAGGTTCAGTCTCATCCAGCAGACTGAGGACCATAGAGAGGCTGTCATAACACAGAAATGAAACACATTTTTTGTTGTTGTACAAAAAAAAAACGATGCTCTTTTCTTGACAGCGCCAGTTAGGTCAAATACAAATGCATAATTACACTCTTCTGCTCATTATAACTAGAGGAAGTGTCTTTTTTGGTGAGCTACGATGTGATAAAAAAGCAAAAATGGACTGAATCATCATCTATAATGAGATTACAAATGAACCTTTCAGCAGGTCTGTTGGAGAGAAGGCTGGAGGATGGCTGAGTCAGAGTTTTAACACAAAAGACAGGAAAGCACTGAGTAAAACAGTGTAGGAGGTAGAAATAGACTGAGCACAAAGATTGTATCTGATAATAGCAGTTTAATATGTAGTTGTAACAAAAGATGCTAAATTAAATCAGAAACAAGAGAATGATGATATGCAGGGGTGTAAGAAAATACTGATACACTTGAGAAAGAAAACACTGATATAGTTGATACAGTACTGTACAGTGCTGTATCATTTTTATGAATAATTCACACGCAGGGGGTGTTTTTAAACCCCACCCACCCATGGCTGTGTTGTAGACTTCTGCCATATGTGTATACAGTGGTGGAAAGTTTTCAATTTTCAAAGGTTCTGCATACATTTGACCTAAAACTACATCAGATTGTCCTAAAGGTAGATTCTTAAACAAAAAAAAACACACATATTAGACTTGGTCATGTATTTAGTTTTTGAAGAAAATAATACAGTGATAGATAGATAGATAGATAGATAGATAGATAGATAGATAGATAGATAGATAGATAGATAGAGACAGACAGACAGATACAGACAGACAGACAGACAGACAGATAGATAACTTTATTAATCCCTTGCGGGAATTTCAGGAAATTCATTACATGACTCTGAGTGTTAAAAGTATGTGAACCTCTAGGATTAGCAGTTAATTTGAAGGTGAAAATTGAGTCAGTTGTCAATCAATGGGATGACAATCAGGTGTGAGTGGGGCCCTGCTTTAATTAAAGAAAAAGGATCTATCAAAGTCTGATAGTGGAAGTGTATTATGAACAAATGTGATTTCTGAGGACCCCAGAAGAAGAGTTGTTGATGCTCATCAGGCTGGGAAAAAATGGAGGAAATCCAAAACAATTATTACCCTCCCTAGGAGTAGTTGATACACAACCATCACACCAAAAGGAAGACAGGTATTAGTGTGTGAGGTCACAAAAAAACCTGGCTTCATAAGTCCATTAGAGGAAGACTGAACACCAATGATGTGTATGGCAGGGTTGTATGGAGAAAGCCACTGCTCTCCAAAAAAATAATGTTGCTGTCCAATTTCAGTTAGCTAAAAATCACATGAACAAGCCAGAAAGCTACTGGAAAAATGTTTTATGAACAGAATAGATCAAAATGGATTGTTTAAATGAGAAACATTATGCTTGGAGAAAAGAAAATACTGTATTCCGGCATTAAAACCTAATTCCATCTGTGAAACATGGTGGTGAAAGTATAATGGTTTGAGACAGTTTTGCTGCATCTGGACCAGGTCAGCTAAGACTGCAAGAAAATATCAAGACATCTGTCTGTGAGCTGAATCTCAAGAAAAAGTGGGTCATGCAGCAAGACAACCCTCAGCCAAGTCTTTCTATCCAAGAATGATTAAAAATTAAGGTTGGAATAGCCAAAAAAATCCTGACCTTAATCCAATAGACATGATGTTGAAGGATCTGAAGCAGTTCATGGATTCACAAGGAGGTTACAGTTAAGGTTTATATAGTTTTTCCATTCACCGACATGTAATATTGGATCATTTTCTTCAATAAATAAATGACCAAGTCTAATATTTTTGTCACATTTGTTCAAAATGGTTCTCTAAATCTAGTTTTAAGACTCTTTTAGGGCAAAGCTTTCACAATTTGATGAAGCTTTAAGTGAAATTAATGCAGAAATACAGAATATTCTAAACTGTTCACAAACATTCAAAGACCACTAATATATATATATATTTTTTTTTCCTAAAAGAAAATGTCAGGACATCTGTCCATGAACTGAATCTCAAGAGAAGGTCGGTCATGCAGCAAGACAACGACCCTAAACACACAAGATTAAGATCAACCAATTTAGCCAATGTGATTTTTCACACAATGGAATTTGACCTCTGCATTTAACCCATTCGTGCAGTGAAACACACACACAGACTAGTGAACACACGAGGCTGTGAGAATTTGTGCCCGAAGCGGTGGGCAGTCCTTATCCACCAGAGCCCGGGGAGCATTTAGGGGGTTAGGTGCCTTGCTCAAGGGCATTTCAGTCATGTCCTGTCTGGGGATAGAACTGGTGACCTTCTGGTCACAGGACCAGATCCTTACCACTAGGCCATGGCTGCCCAAGTTGTTCTACCAAAGAATGTTTAAAGAACAGTTCCTGAAAACGCTTAGTTGCAGTTATTGCTGTAAAGGGGGGTCACACCAGATACTGAAAGCAAAGGTTTACATACTTCTGTCACTCACAAATATGTCATATTGGATCATTTTCCTCAATAAATGTTTTTGCCTCATTTGTTTAACTGGGTTCTCTGTATCTACTTTTAGGACTTGGGTGAAAATCTGTTTATGAAAACAGAATTTTATAAAACATGTTTTAGGTCATATTTATGCAGAAATATAGAACATTCTAAAGAGTTCACAAACTTTCAAGCAGCACTATACATATATATTATTTGTAGGATCAGTAATATGTCAGTGTGCACAGATACAACACTTTTGCTTTTTATGTGCTGTCATGTATTTTTTCTGGTCTCTGCGAGCTACGAACAAAGTTTTGTTGTATAACTACAAGCAAGTCTTAGCTTATTATAAACCTACACAAACATCAACATGCATCTTCTGTCATGAAGGATGTTTTAGACCTTTCTGATCAAATTAGGCAAATGTAATCTTTGACAGAGGACACCAATTGGAAAATGTAATCATAAATGATTACTAGTTCATCTCCAAATATTAGAATATTGTGAAAAAATACAGATGTGTTCATAACTTAATTAAAAAAGGTTAACAGTCACATACTTTATATTCCTTACAAATGACATTTCAAGTCTTTTAATGTTGATACCGTTTGAATAGTAATTTACTCAAACTTGAAACGACATTCTGAGATTCTGGATTTTTGATGTTTGTAAGCTAAACTGATCAACAGTAAAATAAAGACTTGATATTACACTTTACATATAATGAATATAAAATGGTGTAACTTTTTGAATTCAATTATAATTACATTTTTCACAGGTTTCACTTTTTAATGCAAAACTAAGTTTTTAAACTACTGTAGTTTAAAAATAGTTATGTAGTCTTATTAACTGCATCCTTTAATAAAGCACTATCGTCAGTTCAGAAAACACCACAAAAGCTTAAAATTAGATTATTAATAGAGCAAGTTTATTTTTCCATTTGATATCTAAAATCAGAATCCTTCACTTCCATGAGGCACGTTCATCTCTGAACACTGCGAGTATGCATTACTTGTTCACAAATGCACATTAGCATTGTGGATGGTCTATGTGAGGCAGAAGTTTTTAAAGCATCAGCATTACTACTAGGATTCTGACAGATGCTCAGACTATGACTTCTTATAAAGCAGCATCTTACAAAAGTATTAAAGAACTTGAACTCCGGAAACAACTTCAAGAATGAAGAACTATTGTGGAGTAACATGCCAAACAGGCTTTAGTTATAGACTAGACTAAAATTGACAGGATGCATTCGTTAGATTTATGTTGTGTAAGGAAGAGTTTGTTGTCTAAGCTGTAAGATTATCAATGTGGAGTGACTTCAACTTCTTTGGATTGGCTTAACTTCTGTATTGGGAAATGTACAAAGGCTATCATTGCACAAACATCTTGAAGACAAAGAATACTAGTTTTACCAACTTTTGCACAGCTGACAGACGTTCTCACATTAGTGTCTGATTTCTTACACAAAAAATGACAAACACTCGCAAAAACATCATTAAAAGCAGGTAAAATATACATCTTAACTGAAAGCTAATCTGGTTTCTTGTAGACTTTGACGAAACTGTTAATTGTCCCACTGTTTTGAACAGTCGCTCACAAGGGCACAGCAGCATGCATCAGAAGACTTCCAAGTCATTTGAGTTATAAACTACAGGACTGTCCTCTGTGCCCACTGCAGATTCTGGCTGGTCCTCAGGAACCTCCTCCAGCGACTCCAGAGCGTCATTGGTGTCACTTGCGAAGGTCTCCCGAGATACATCATCATGCTCTTGCAGGTTCAAAGTGTTGAGAGCTTGCTTCATCTTCTTGGCCACTATGTGCCTCCGTCGCTTCTTGGCCGCCTTTTTGCTGTTTAACTCTTTCTGGTTCTCATCACAAAATATTTCCTAGAATACAGAAAGTTCACTTCAATAGAGTTACAAGCCAAATAAGGCAAAACAAACTGGGATTATCACTTTTTTTTAACTATGCACAGTAATCCACAATACCATCATTACTAGGCCTACTTTGGCCCTTAGAGTCTGAAACAACTACTGTACTTTAGCCAACATGGATATTATACAACAGTTTGCCATATAAAATTTTTTTTTAGCAAATAGCTTCATCACTTTCTTTCACACCTCATATACATTGCCATTTGCCAGTTAATGGTTCCCAGGTTTCATATTCTAACAGACATTGCTTAACCAGAAGTAGCAGGATTCAGATTTGTCCCCCACTAAGCATGTCTAGGACATGGTTGTATAACATCATCAATTGCTAACAGGGATGAACTTTAGTAATGTATATAGAGGTTCCATAGAATTCCACAAACATGATCATCATATTCACGTCTTCATCACAGAATGTGCAGTATAAGTTATTATGAACAAATGAATTCATAGATATTTATATCTTTGTATTCTGCAAGTCTGAGCAAGCTGGATTTGTAATCATGGATTCTGCCAAACAAATATTGCTGTGATATCTCTGTAGGTGTCATAAGTGAAAAAAAAAATTGTGAAACTGGTCATTTGTTACTACCTCGATTTTTTCAAGAGCTGTATATATACACACACACACACAGTACTGTTCCTTGGGTAACAGAAAATCAGATTTAAAAGTATTTATTTGGCCAGCAAGTGTTTATAAGCCTTTTTATTTGTTGATTATTAAGTTTTAGAGAAACAAAGTTATAAATGAAATACACTGTATTTACTATGGCATCACCAAAAATTTGATTATCATAAAAAGCTCATTTGGGCTCACAATTTAATTAAAAAAGGTAAACAGTCATATTTTATATTCATTGTATGTAAAGTGACACATTTCAAGTCTTTTTTTAATGCCGTTTTAATGTTCATACTGTTTGAATAGTAATTTACTTAAACTCAAAATATTCAAATAATTTGAAATTTTGAATTTTTATAAAACCAAAAAAATGTCAATGTGTTATTGACTTAAAATATGACAGTTTATCTTTTTAACTAAACCATGAATAACAATGAACTTTTTCACAATAATGGAATTTTCTGATGTGGTAAGGTGTAGTCATTCTTGTGTTGTCATAAGTGATCATACCTTAATCTGTTCGTGAGAAATACTGGGCGTGTTCTTCAGCAGATTCAGATACACCCCTCCAGGGGTCCGCCTTCTACTACCATCCTGCAGACAGAAAACTTGTTTACATTTTTTTCTACATGCTAAAGCTACCATATAAGGACTGGATGACAAGATTTTTACATAGTACAGCAGTGCCCCTGAGTGGCAACAAGTGGGAAACTGAACTAGTGATACATACTCTATATTTTGTGGTAGAAAGCTTCCAGGAGCAAAAATAAGTGAAGAAGTGCTTTTGTCACATATTTACTGTCTGTATTATGTGGACTATGATACAGTAAATCTGATTACACCCCGATTTAAAGTCTGATTGTAACTTCTAAACCAGATAAAGCAGATAAAGCAGTGTCTGTGTCATTTAAGGAACAAAGTCAGTCAATGTTGAGAACACTTACCACAGTGTAAAGACCCCCATTTTGTTCGATTGTTGCAGTTTCTGATAGAAGTTCTATCGCTTTCTTTGCGCCAATCACCTTCACAACACGCTCAATTAATTCCTTCTTTGGCTCCATTAACCTTTCAAAAAGAAAACAGTGACAGGTCAATAAAGTACTACAACACAGCAAAGTGCATAAAGGGAAATACACTGTACACTTCATTAGGTAAACATACAGGTGCACTTTGTAGCTTTACAATTACAGACTGTAGTCCATCTGTTTCTTTAACCCTGTTCTTTGATAGTCAGGACCCACACAAAGCAGGTTTTGTTTTGGTGGTGGTTCATTTTCAGCAATGCTGTGACACTGATGTGGTGGTGGTGTGTTAGTGTGTGTTGTGCTGGTACAAATGGATCAGACACAGCAAAGCTGCTGATGTTTTTAAACATCTGTGTCACTGCTGGAGCGAAACAGTCCAACAACAAAATCTAACCAGCCAACAGACTCCTGCGGTCAGCCTCCGGTGACTTTACATTTACAAGGCTGACCAACAAGGTAGGTGAGTCTAATAAGAATGGACAGTGAGCATAGTCTTTAAAATCTGCAGCAGCTCTGCTGTTTGATCCACTTGTACCAACACAACACACACTAACACCACCACCACCACAGCAGTGTCACTGAAGTCCTAAGAATGATCCACCATCCAAATAATACCTGCTTTTTAAATGGTCTTGACAACTGAAGTTCAGGGTGAAAGGGGATTTATAAAGTATACAGAGATCAGATGGACTACAGTTTGTAATTGTAGAAGCACAAAGTCCACCTATTTGGTCAGTGGAGCTGATAAAATTAACAATGAGTATAGATACAAGGTATGTGTACCTAATCAAGTGGCCAGGAAATGTACTTTTCCAACAATTATCTGGCAAGGTTACAGAGAAAAAATATATGTTGCTTACTTAGAAAGAAATACAGTATATGATGCTATGTAATGTAATGGATGAACATGAACAGGGGGTGATATATCATGTTGATTGTTATGTTGTAGTATAATTTAAATCAGTTGAATTCATGGCTTCTTAGCCACTTCAAATGATGGGGCTCTATGACCAGGTGCAGACAGAATTACTCAATTATTTCATGAATCAAATCACAGTAAAGAGGTTAATCTTTACAAATAATTATTAAATGTGCAATAATTATCAAATTCAAATGCTAACAGCGTCCTTTCTCACCTATGTGCTATTTCATCAATCACTCTGTCTTCAGGATCATCCACAGAAATCTCAAAACGTCCCTTAAAGTCCATCTCGGCTCTTGGGCCAAGCCTTTCCTTGGCAGATCGCTTTCTCTTAAGATGGCCATCATTCTTTTCTTCCTGGGCTCCATGTTGCATAAATTCATCTAGCTGGCTGTCCAACATGTCCTCCATACCTTGCTCATGCTTCTGCTTCTCCTTTTCCATCATCTTGCGTGCCAGTACATAATTGTATGTCTCGCTCTGACGACTGTCCATACTAATACCCCCTTCCATGCCCAGGATTCCGAGCTCGGCTGCGACGGCCTCCTGGCTCTGCTCCTGCACTACAGAACCCCATATGTTGTTCACCTTACGACCTGTGGGCTCTGCTGTGGCTCTAGAAGCTCCAAAAGGTGCCGGAGGCATAGGGGCTGGAACATTGGAGCATTTCTGACGCTTTCGCCTCCACAGAGCAGCCTCTTCCTCCGAGTCAGAGTTACTGTCGCTGGAGTCAGTCCTGTTGGAGGTGCGGTAGGTGCTGACAGATGCAGCTTCTTGTGCTACTTCTCTGCTTTGGAAAAACCGACTTGAAAAGGCTCCTGCTGAAGGCATCTACAGACAAGCAGAAAAAAGAACCATCTCTTGAAAAATCTTATTCCAAAACTTGGTTAACTTACTATACAGCATAAGGACATTATGAAATGGAGATCCAAAATTATTTTGTACCATGGGGGCAGTTGTGGACTACTGGTTAGGGACGGGGGCTTGATGGTTTGGACCGGCAAGAAAAATTTGCAACTGAAGTGCCTTTGAACAATGCGCCTAATCCCCAACTGCTCCAGGTGCTCAGAGCTGGACCTTGAGTACATATTCCAGTCCAGGATTTTGTAGTTACTGGTAGGTATGATGGTATGTGGCCAATCAGTTAGACTGACAGTTCAAATGACCAGCAGAAATCAAACAATACAGAACTGGAAACTGCGGAACAAGGTCTGGATTTGATTACCTCTGCAAGGTATTAATTTATGATAAAACTGTATAAAAGAACTATGGGAAGTTCTACATGTAGCCTACAGAAACTGTATACTGATTTTGGAAAAATACAACATAATTCCAAAAGATACAATTCTGAGTGGTGAAGCATACACAAACAAGAAGAATGCTATTTTTCATGTCTGAAATGTGTATTCACTATAGATGGATTAAAGAGTAGAGATGCATTTCTCTACAGGGACAAACAAAACTAAATTCTTTAAGAAAAAATATAAATCTACGTGAGGCGGTAGCCATGTAGCTCTATCATGCTGAAATAATTACTCAGTCATAATTTCACTAGCCAGCTTATGACAAGACAAGCCTGCAGGTTCATTCAAGGAGCAACAACGTGTAAAATCAGAGTAACACACCTCAGGACACACATGCAGTGACCTAAACTAACGTTACTTATAGTCTGAGTTGGACGAATTGCATAGCTAATGTTAGCTTAATTACTTAAATACCAGTTAGGTTAATTCCATAACTGCATAGTTAGCAGGTTATTTTCTTAACTACAGTTATCGAGCAACATCACACGGCATTATTAACCAATTCAGAACAAAACTGAAGGTATCTTCTTATTCCATGTTCCGCTCCACCTTAAATAATGCAGTAGAAACTCTGTGATAGTCGTTAGAAGATGAAATACTGCAGTATTTAAGGTGGAACTGCAAATGATCAGTAAGACGCGTACAAGCAGGAAGCCAACTTCAGTTTAGAGCTCTGAACGTGGGCTCAGGGGAGCCGTACAGAACCATCTGCGCTTACGTCGTGCTGCTCTCCTGAAGCTGCCACCATTTCAGGCTCCGAGTCTGACCCACTGAGCTCTCCATCCTCTAAATCCTCCATTGTATCTTTATTACGATCACCCGCCATTTCTTCCACACCGGAAGTTTGAGGAAGTTACGTACGTAAGACGTCATCAACGCGTCTGGTCATTGGATTAAAATTATTTCATTAATATACTAAAAACACATAAACGAGCAAAGTTAGACGTATTAACAAAACATACGTACATTGATATATGCTGATGCAATAACCTTAGACATTATTTATATTTGTTAAGTGTTATTATGTATATAATTAACTAACTTAAGTGATTTAGCATATGTGGAGGAGAAAAAAATCGCTTTTTACGTTATTAGCCCTTGTTGTATAATAGGAGCTCTATTATATAGTATATTCCTTAAAAAATTATAATTGTACAAGCAATAGTCATTAAAAATAGCAAAACACATGTAGCAGAGGATGGTTTCGATCCATCGACCTCTGGGTTATGGGCCCAGCACGCTTCCGCTGCGCCACTCTGCTCACACGTTTCCTGCTTATATTTGTATTTGTATTGTATATTATTTGTAAATTTAATTAAAAGTATATATTTTGCATTTATATGTAAAGTAAAATGTACATCTTTTATTTATTTTAATGTTGATACTGTTTGAATAGCAATTTACCCAAACTTATATATTCTGTATATTACATTACATTACATTACATTACATTGCATTTAGCGGACGCTTTTATCCAAAGCGACTTACAATAGTGGGAAAGTACAGATGCGAAAAAATAATACTAGAGTTGTACTGGTATTTACTAGTACTAGTATACTAGAATTAA
>BRDA01000005.1:32965-49179 GCA_036984385.1 Crenuchus spilurus | reverse complement strand
TATAAGATTACCACCTTGTTCGACGGATGGTGGTGATCTCGTCTCCACAGGGAGTGACCCAAGTTCTTTGAAGATTTTTGGCTCGAGAAGTTTCTCGTGGATAGTTTCTTGAACCCAGTGAGGGACACCTCTGCTCTAGTGGTGGTAGGCAGCTTGTTCCACCATTAGAATATTCTAATAATTCTGGATTTATAATTTTCATGACCTATAAGCCAGACTGATCAACAGTAAAACATAAAAGCTTGAAATGTCACTTTATATGCAATTAATATCAAATATACCTTTTTGAATTAACACAAATAAACGTTTCACAATATTATATTTTTATGTGACACTGTGATTAACAGTGCAGCGTACACTATTCATGCACGTAATCTGTAGTACTTTTCTACTAGTAATTAGGTCTATATTGGTACTATAATTTCCAGTAATTATCGATTATTCCTTTAAAAAATAAATGTAGCCTAAAATTAACTCCTTTTCATTCACAAAAACCTTTCTTAATTGTTGTCTGCTATAATCTGATTTTGCACAGACTGTATATGTGTGTGTATTTACAGTATTTAGTATGGTGTTTAGTGGTTTAGGACTTTTTTGTCTTTACCTTGTGAGGGTGGCGGGGCGAGATCCAGCCAATCAGAATCGTCTTTGTTCCACGGCCTCGTCCCTCCTCCCGCCACGCGCGTTGCTCCGTTTCAGTTCACCATGCAGCGGATACTGCTGTCCACCGCGCTACGGCATACAGTGCTCAGGGCCAAAGTCCCTGTCCGTATTCAATCAGTAGCAGCCATGTCTACACTCCTTATTAATCAGCCCAGATACGCCTGGCTTAAAGAACTAGGTCTGAGCGAAGACAACGACGGTGTTTACAATGGCAGCTGGGGAGGTAAAGGCGAGGTAAGACGAGATTAAACCGACAGGACTTCTACATTTAATCTCAGCAGTGAGACAAGGAGGTCGCAGAAAGCACGACGGAGACCCATGTTTAGCGGTGGACTTTAAAATAAAGTTTACTGTCTGGTTATGCCTTGGACAAGACAGCTAACACAGCTGGATAGCGAGGGCGTAATGTTTACTTTAATGTAAGTAAGTAGTGTAAGACGGGTAGCATCAGCCTGCTAACAATGACAGCACAGCAAAGGACCAGCACTGTTGTGTAGCTATCTAACACAACACTTATTTTTTTTAGAAATGTATAAAATATCTGCACTGCCTGTCTTTATAAACTGTAATCATACTCAGTCTGTTACTTATGTGCAGTGCAGGACTTCACCCAGTTCATAGTTAAAGGAAAGTGGTTAGCAAATTAGCTAGCTTGCAGAATGACCAGTCTCTCTATATATATTAAACATCTTGTCCTGCCTATATGAGCTGTCCATGTCTTAAACTGTTAAGACCTGCTATAGCTGTTGTGCTTTGAGTCTTACAATCTGTGACATGCAAAAGAAGTCATTCGGCAGTTTCCTGTAAAGCTAGTTGGTAAATTCATTAAATTCCTCCTGATTTGAAAGCAGCAGCGACCCCTGCTGGGTTATTTTAGTATGGATTGTAGCAAAGCCCACCTGCTGTAACCAGACCCATAGCTAATGATAACAGCACAACCTAACGTGCTTTCAAGATCATGACGTGAAAAAGTACTGCTTCACATTTTTAGGAAAACGTGGTGGTGTTAGTTACCGCATAATTGTTTTTGCTTTTGTTTAGATTAATTCAACTTCATTTTTCTGTGAAATTCAATAATTATAAAACTTTTTGATCGGTTTCATAGACACACCTTTCTCCTTTTTCTCCTAGGTGGTCACATCATACTGTCCTGCTAACAATGAACCCATTGCCAGAGTGAGACAGGTAATTTCTGACAAAAGACACAGTCAGAGAGTGTGTGTGTATTGAAGCATTCCTTATGTGTCTTTTAGAAGCGACATGGTATCTGTAATAAAACGACACCAAATGGTTGGTATCCATGCAGTGCAACCAAATGTATTGGAGGAAGTTATCTAATGTCATATGCTATCTCTCAATTAGAGTTGAACCAAGTATCAAAGCTTTTCAGTACTTATTTGTCAGTCAGCTGTATACTCTAACTTTAATACTTTCAGTACTTAAAAATAGTGGCACTTTTGTCATAATTTTTTACTGTATTTTGCTACATGTTGCTCTGTTTAATTAATGACTGAACAGTCTGTATGATTTACAGAGATTGAATAAATGAATGTAGAAATGTTTCTGTTCTTTCAAATATATATTAAAAAAACATTTGTCATTAAAGACAATAGTGAGTATTTATTTTATAGCCAGAGAATCAGTTTGGTATAAAGTACTGTGATACATCAATGACATCCCTACTATAAGTAGCATGATACACTGCATAAACATCTAAACACATGGCTGTGAATGAATGCTAGAATGTTGAATTGTTAAAGAGCAATCTGGGGGGCAGTGTTCCTGATCTCAAATCACCTTCAGAAGCCTTAACTTTAAGAAGAGGCTGGTGAATTTTAAATTTTGTGCTTCTAAATAAAAACTGCATGAGTCTTATGTTTGGCTGTAGAACATTGTGCCTGAAAATAAATACATGTTTAAATAAACGTATGCGGCAACACATTTTTGGTGTATGGTGTTGTAAATTTTAACTAATCCGTTACCTTTTAATTAGGCCACAATGGCTGAATATGAAGAAACGGTCCAGAAAGCACAAGAGGCATGGAAAGTGTGGGCAGATGTAAGTAAGAAAGAAAGCATGACTCCAAACAAAGAAAACTGCTTTTACCTTTCTTGTTATGATGTTGCATGTTTGACAAAAGGGTAAGATTAATGTATTTTGAAATGTTCACAGCTATGACCTTTGTATTAACTATTTAAAACAACATTTGCAGAAACTGAAACTCTCTGTCATGAAACACTTGCTTTTTCTGTTTTCTGTAGATTCCAGCTCCAAAGAGAGGTGAGATTGTGAGACAGATTGGAGATGCTCTGAGGAAGAAAATCAAAGTTCTTGGCAGCTTGGTATGATTATTTTTCAGAACTTTAGTATTTACGATTAATTTGGGTTAGAATTCTGATTGAGTGATTGTAGTTCAATGCTGCTCCAATGACAGGTGTCTCTGGAGATGGGGAAGATCTATGTGGAGGGGGTTGGTGAGGTGCAGGAGTATGTTGATGTGTGTGACTATGCTGTGGGACTCTCCCGCATGATTGGTGGCCCTGTTCTCCCCTCAGAAAGTATGTACATCAACTCTGTTGTCCATGTTTATAGTCAGTCACGTGAGAAAATGACTCGTTATGGCAGTTCATTATTATTTATACTTATCATTTAGTGCCTGTTTTTCTAATCAGTTCTTTATTGTTAAATCAACTCATTATTTATACTAAAGAGTTGAATTAATGAGCTAAGGTAATTTGCACAGTATGGTATATGATCTAGGTGTCTGGATATATTGCATAACAATATAAATGGATGGGGAGATGAAGGTAGTAAGTGCCTTGGTGTTTTCAGGACCAGGCCATGCCCTGATTGAACAGTGGAACCCTGTGGGTATGGTGGGCATCATCACTGCCTTTAACTTCCCTGTAGCTGTCTATGGCTGGAACAATGCCATTGCTCTTATATGTGGCAATGTCTGCCTCTGGTGAGTCTACCCAATAATTTTTATTTTCACATTATCTTTAAATCTTATGTGAGCCCACAGTTTTGACCATCACTTTCGTGAAAACATTCATGTTTGTTTCACAGTAGATGCTGAATAGTACACATTACTGAACTGATGTTAAAGGAGCAATCAGACATTTTTAATACAGAAAAGTACCAAACAATAATTCTGAAAAGGATTATGTACTGGTTCTGCATTTTTTTTCTATAAAATACAACTCACACGATGAAGAATCTCACTAATTTTAGCTTCATAGCGCCAGTCCCCCACATAGAGGCAGCCATGTTTAAAATAGATTTAATATAAGTTCTCTAATCCTTCCAGGCCTCTGAGTGTCGGTATAATGACTGTTTCATAAGAGGAAAAAGCACTGGAGAGAATTGCTGATTGCTCCTTTATGATTAATGTCTTGATGAATAAAAGTCCAGCAGTTCAGTGCTTAAATAATGTGCTAGGCTTGTATTTATAATGCCTTTTATTGTTTCTTTGCAGGAAAGGAGCTCCAACCACACCTCTTACCAGTGTAGCAGTTACAAAGTGAGTATGTTTGTGGACACCCCTTCTAATTCAACTACTCCAAGTTGCACTCATTTCTGACACAGATGTACAAATGTGCACACACAGCTTGTGTAGACCCTATAGAGAAGTTCTGCCAATAGAATAGAACTCTAGAACAGATAAACACAATCCTATTGGCTAATGCCAGGTGAGGAGTTCAAAGACCCCCAGCTTTCAGCTGTGGAGCAGTGGAACAGTGTTCTCTGGAATGATGTTGCTCCATCCAGTATGAGTTGGGAAGTTGTGAATGAGGTGGGGTGGCGATAATCCAACATCCTGACGTCACTAATGCTGAGGTCACTAAATACAGTCAGATTCTCACAGCAGTGGTCCAGAATCTATTAGAAAGCTTTTACTGGACAGTATAGATAGTAACTCCAACAAAAGCAAGATAAACGTTTTCTATAAACACACGTGAACAATGAATGAGCAGGTGTCTCAATACTTTTGTCCATATAGTGTAAATCTAAAGCTGGGTGTTTAATGCACAGTCTGTATATCCTGACAGGATTTGACTATACCCAGCTCCTCACACTTCATGTCCCTGTTATATACTTTAATGACTTTTTCTAGTCAGGGTGAGCACACTAAATGATTAGACAATGAAAGAGCATTGCAGACATGATGAATTTCAGCTAACCCAGTTATTGCCCATCACATGATGCAAATGAATCTTGAAACAGACCAAACAGGTTTTGGCTTTTAATGTGCAATCACTGCAAGAGAAATTTCCTTCAAAATAAACATTTTAGAGTGAATACCTGATAGTTATGATCAGTACATTGTGGAGAGACATGCACTCAACAAACTTCTCCATTTCCATGATAGATGGTACATGTAGAGAGCACATTTGGGTCTTTCATTGGCTCTTGCCCCCTTCGTTTAAGTCATTGACCATATTGCACTGCATTATGCATTGTGAGAGAAAAGTCAAACGTCTTTAAATGACTGAAATACTTATCACTCTAGAGCTAGACCAAAGCTAAAGATTGACTTGTTTTTTGTCTATTCTCTATGCCACCAGTCTGTTCTAATCAAACTCCTGACATGGAAATTAAGTTTCAAGAACTTGTCAGAATGGTCAAATCGGTGTTAAAATATATCAAGCAATTATGACCATTAATATCATGCACTTCTTATGGGCCCTGAGTGGCTCAGGACTAAGGCGCTGCCACTATGATCAGAGGACCGCGAGTTTGAATCTTGATCATGCTGCTTGCCATCGACTGCTGGGGTCTTGAGAGACACTCTGAACTGGCCGTTCTCTCTCTTCGGGTGGGCAACATGGCATACTCTGCCTAGCACTATAAACAATGTCTACTGACTCGGGCGTCTGCCGGGTGACCTATTAGAACCGGGGGTCTGCGCTTTCCTCCGAGTATGCTAGCTGCCCTGCGGCGATGATCAGAAAAAAAGCGGCTTGACGTCACTGCTGTCAGAGGAGGCCTGTGCACATTGCCCCCTCCCAAGAGAGTCTGTGACATTGCAGGTGATATTGATAGGGAGAGTTGACAAAAGGGGCGGGTTAATTGGCCACTAAAATACATTGGGAGAAAATCAGGGGTAAAATTCTAAAAAAATAAAAAAATTTAAATTACTTGCTGATTGTTAAAAATGGTCAGAACCATAAAAAGTCAGTTGCATCATAAATCCATGGCATTGATGATTAAAGACTACACACCATGTCATGCCCCTGATCATTTTCTTTGCTGTGTGTGTGTGTGCGCTCGCATGCAGGATTGTTGCTGAGGTGCTGGAGCAGAATAACCTTCCTGGTGCTATCTGTTCTATGACATGTGGTGGAGCTGACATTGGGTAAGTGCAATCCTGCAGTTTCCCAACAGAGTATACACAGTCCAGAGTAACAGAACTTTTAGATCTTTTATTTGGTTGTAGCTGTGCATCCCAGCACTTTGACCTGAAATGACATAACTACAGGTTCAAGGCCACACTGCATGTAGATTTCTGAAAAATTGAAAAAAAAAGCTAAATGTAAGTTTATAAAGTTTGTAAAGTATAGATATCAACAGGTACTGCCTGTTCGCCTTAATGTAAGTAATCCACTTCCAGTATTAGAGTGGATTAGGTACATACTTGTTTAACACTGCCATCGAATGTATAATTATAATAAAATGTATATTTGTTTGTATCTGAGTAGATGTAACTATGGTTTTAATGTAATGGCAAAAATCTGCACATGTTGTGCAAACACAATGCTTTGATCTATTTTTTTGGATACTCTTCTGAGTTTGTGTTTATTGTTGAAGTTTGATGTGATGTATTGTGTGGTATGTCTATAGCTCTGCGATAGCTAAAGATGAGCGGGTGGACTTGGTGTCCTTCACTGGCAGCACTCACGTGGGCAAACAAGTGGCTTTGATGGTGCAAGAGAGGTTTGGTTAGTGACCTGTTTTTAAATTTCATGTATGTGTACTTTATCTTAGCATAAAATTCTTTACAATATTTTCGCATGTTTCTAATGATGTTTCAGAGGTTTCAAATACCTGTTGATTATTAGGACAAAGATTAAATGTATGCAATTTTCCTCTTACTTCATAGTTAATCAGCCAAGACATGTTTGTTGTGTTAAATCTGCTTTGTTTTTTTGCTGACAAGTATTAGTTCTTCAGTATTTGTTTAGTAACGTTAACTATAGAAGTCATTTAGAGAATCATAACTTAAACAACAATAAAAATAATATTTTTTACTTAAATGCTTGCACTAATGCTAATGTTGTCATGTTTTTTAAAGGCACCAAAAAGGGTTTTGCTATTGTTACATGTTGTATTGCAGATAACCTTTTTTGAGAACTCATCACACATTTGTGAACTGTGACAAGTTGTAAAATAATAATAAATACTAATAAATAATAATACATTGGATTTATAACACACTTCATTTGTAGAAAATATCAGTGCTCACAGTATTAAAAAAATCAATTAAAAGATAATAATCAAATAATAAAGTCTTTAGTCCCTTTTTAAAACAATCAGTTGTCTGAGGCAAGTAATAAATAATAATAATAAATTTTATTTATAGGTGCCTTTCAAGGTACCCAAGGACACCTTACACGTAAAATAAAAGCAATTAAAAATAAAAAATAAAGACAAAAACAAGGCATTTCAGGTAAAGTACTAAAATAAAGCATACAAGATATGAGTAGTAGAAAGAGACGAGTAGTCCTAAACAGTTATACTGAATCTAGGTTAAAGTCAAGTTTGATAGACCTGTTTAAAAAAGTGTTTTAACTGAGATTTAAACATAGAGAATTGATATTACGAAGGTCCAATAATATCTTCAAACAATATGAAATAGACTTGCTTATGTGATTTCAGATGTTTGATTATATATGAAATTTTTTTTTTTTTTGCTCTTTTGTTTTCAAACAAGGTCGTCAGCTGTTGGAGCTGGGAGGGAACAATGCCATCATTGGTAAGTTGCTGTCTTTATAAATCACAGTGCAGTGGTTTGAGTGGTTGTCAAAATGTTTGTTCATGTCTTCAGTTTTTGAAGATGCTGATCTGAACCTGGTGGTGCCTTCAGCTCTTTTTGCCTCTGTGGGGACTGCAGGTCAGCGCTGCACCACTACCAGGAGACTGGTGAGTAGGGGCAAATGCACTGGATCAATAAAAATGAAACATCATGATTATGTAATAGTTAAATCTGTATTAACTATTTATGTAACTTACGTGGTGTTTGAAATAGAGTTCCTATGAAAATGATAGTACTTCCTTTTCACCTGCTTTATAACCAGGTTTTTTTCACTTTATGATAAAAGTCTTTGTCTTCTCTCTAGATGCTGCATGAGAGTGTTCATGATGAGGTTGTGGAGAGGTTAGCCAAAGCCTACAAGCAAGTCCGCATCGGGGACCCCTGGGACCGTAAGTTCATTTGTTTGCCTGAGAACCTCACACGCTCCAAGATAACTTGATCTTTTCCAGTTTAGTGTTACACTTCTTGGATACTGATTAAGGGAATTTGGAATTTACTTTTTAGTTTCTGAGACCACATGCTTACATGCTTGGTGGGAACAAAGTGGAGAGACAATATTTAATTTATCATCTTTAAGCTTCATTGTCCACCTTTGTTTCGAGAGAGGAGAACATATAAATGCACACACACACAATATATATATACAACACATCCAGTGTGTAAAGACATAAAAGCATATGTTTGAGTGTAAAATAAGCATTATTTCCAAATGTGGGACAAAGGAGTACTTATGTAAAAGGGGAACTTTTTAAACTTTAGTCATTTAGTGATGTATTGTTTATGGTAGTGAACAGCAGAAATGATATTTATATTTTTTTTACTTTTGTGTTAACAGCTAGTACTCTGTATGGGCCACTTCACACCAAGCAAGCTGTTCAGCAATATCTGGCAGCTATTGAACAGGCCAAGCAGCAGGGTGGCACTCTCGTGTGTGGGGGAAAGGTACAGTGTTTAAACTAATTCCCATAAATGACTGCAGTCCAGAACTATGTGCTATTCAGAGAATATCACACTGATCAGCCAGAATATTAATACTACTCACAGAGCTAATAGCATTGATAAGGTCTGGGATATATTGGATTGTAAGAGAACACTTGATTGCTGTAGACGGTGTGTTGGCTGTTGGAGAAAAACAGGCAGGCATGTAGACCTGAGCCACTTTGACAAGGACAATATATTTTTGGTCAGATATTGTGCTGGAGCATCTACAAAGGCTTGTGGGGTGCTCCAGGATAGTAATGTTAAGTATTTTCTGCAAATTCCCCATATCTAAGTGTCCCAAAACTCTTCTGGGACAGAAATCCTCCAAGGTGCTTACAACTGGGGCTTGTAATTGAGTGTTTTGAATGAGCGTTATATTTTATGGCAGTTCTGGAGTTGTATTCTATTCTACACACACCAAAAGAATTTCATTAAAATCCATTCTATCTCACTTTTCTGACCAGGTAATGGACCGTCCTGGTAACTATGTGGAACCTACGATCTTCACTGGACTGGCACACGATGCCTCCATTGTTCACACTGAGACCTTTGTGCCCATTCTCTATGTGATCAAATTCAAGGTAGACCCCTTCTCCAGTAGGAATATGGATTTTGCTGTAATACTGTGTTGCTTATATTTGACATCTTGATTCTCAGACGGAAGAGGAGGCCTTTGCCTGGAATAACGAGGTCAAGCAAGGCCTTTCCAGCAGCATCTTCACAAAGGACATGGGCAGAGTTTTCCGCTGGCTGGGGTAACTGATCAATGTTACTGATGCTGAGACAAAATTGAAATATTGGACCATTAATCACACACTTGTCTTATAGGCTCAGACTGGGTTTAGGTAAGCTAAGCTGCCAGTGCACTAATAACCCAGTGCTATATAGGTAGTTGTGTAATAAACATGTGGTCTAAGAGCTAATCAGTACTAGAAGATGCACTCGCACTGTAAACACAAATAGCACTCATGTCATTTGCAGCTTGATCTGACTTTGCTTTGATTTTCAATATGGATATTTGCTTTGTTCACAGACCCAAAGGCTCTGACTGTGGAATTGTTAATGTCAACATTCCAACCAGTGGAGCCGAGATTGGAGGAGCTTTTGGTGGGTTAATTTGCCTTTTTCCAGTAATGTAATGAAGCATGTAAAGTTGTTTCCGTTGCTAATGTGTGTGTGTGTGTGTGTACAGGTGGGGAGAAGCAGACAGGAGGTGGACGTGAGTCAGGCAGTGACTCTTGGAAGCAGTACATGAGGAGGTCCACATGGTGAGTGCAGAAATTCTTATTGTTTTAGGTTATAGTTGACGTCTGTATTATTCAGTGCTTAATGAAGGCAAAACTCACAACACTTCTACTTACAGTCTAATTTATTATAAGCATTAAGTTCTTTTAAATATGGAATATATTTTTTTCCCAAACAGCACCATCAACTACAGCAAGGACCTTCCGCTGGCACAAGGAATAAAGTTTGAGTGAACTGTAGCTAAAGATCGACTGTTACCCCAACAGGACTAAACACTAACATTTTCAGCTTTTCATAAATTCAGATTTTATTCCAGAAACTCTCAGCAATTTCACCCGTAAGTATACATAAGCAGTTAGCCTCGCATGATGAGTTAGAGTGGTCAGTTTTTGTCTTGCTATCCAATGGTTAAAGGTTTATTTGTTATACAGAGAAGCCCGATGTCATGCAAAAAAAGGTTTAAAACAGGAAACTTGCCAGCCTAGTAGTGTGAATTGTTTTTCTTAGCACTTATGTCGATGGTACCTTAAGATAGCAGGTGCTTTGTACAAATAAATGCCTTTATTTTTGAAGGAAATACCTGAAATGCAAGTTGTGATTCTTCCTTTATTCCTTTAAAGAATTCTCAATGGATTTAATGCTGGGAAGATCTCTCAGAGCTCATATCAGACACAGCAGAGCTGCTGGAAATTGTAAAAACAATCTCCCTCACTGTCCACTGATCATAGCATGCTGTTGGCTGAATAGTGTTTGTGCAGTATTTTCACTCCAGCAGTGACACTGAGGTGTTTAAAAACATCAAGAGCTCTGCTGTGTCTGATCCACTCATATCAACACAATACACACCAACACTATGTCAGTGTCACTGAGGTGCTGACAAAGATCCACTACTCTAATAATAGCTGCTCTGTTGGCGTCCTGGCCATTGAAGAGGGTGAAAGGAGGTTAACACATTAACACCTCTATATGTTCGTGCAGCTCATAAAAAGTATGTGTACCTAATGGTGTGTGTGTGTACACACAATATAAATAATATGTAATAATTAGGTTTATTGTCCTTTATTGCCAGCAGAGGGAGCTTCAGCAGTACGTGCATGGCTTTGAATTCTGATGGCCACTCGAAACATTACATGGTTATCAAATAATCAGTTTTTCTGCAGTTTTAACATTTTATTAAATACTTTCATGTCTGTGAAATCAAGCCCATCAAGTGGGTAAAAAATATTCTCTGTAATCATGCACTTTGTGTGTACTTGGATAATCCAAGATGGAAACTACATACTAAACCTACACTGAAGCTTTTTTAGTAGTTGATTTCAAAGTTAATTCAGGGTCAGTTTCTCAAAAGCACCTTGGCATTAAGATCATTGGTAAATGCTAGCGAGAGCATTATGTTGAACACTCTTTCTGCCAGTTATGCTGGGAAACTAGGATGACAGGATTTTTAGGGTATGTTTACCAAACCTTATAGGCTGTATATACACTAACTCACAATAAGTTGGTTATATTTGGCTTTTGGGTGAAATGTATGGAAAACGTAAAAGTTCACACTACAGTGATATGAAAGTAGGGTGTTTAAGCAGAAGCATGCAGCTGTGATTTACTCATCTCAAACAATTTATTGAAACAAAAAGCTAACAGTGGTGGGTAAACCCCAACAAAAATGTCAGTGTCTCAATAACGTGTCATGTGCCCTTGAGTATCAATTACAGCTTGACGACGACGTCTCATGTTGTTCACAAGTCCACTTATTGTCTGCTGAGGCATAACATCTCACTCTTCTTGAAGGGCGGCCCTCAGGTCATTGAGGTTCTGGGGTAGAGTTACAAACCTCTACACAGTAACTCAGCTGATCCCACAGGTTTTCTATGGGATTCAGGCCTGGAGAAAGTGCAGGCCACAATGTTTGAGGTACCCCAGTCTCCAGCAGCTGTGAAATTAGGCCTGTGTTGTCATACAAAGGCACAATGACAGGATTAATGATGCTATTCAAATAGTATGGGCTTGTCACTGTACCATTCAAAAAGTGTAGGGCAGTTCTGCATTGACTCGACACACTAACACCCCCACCAAACACTCGTTTGGTGACAACAGTGGCTCATGCATAGCGTCTCCTTCACATCTCCAACATCGTTGGCAGCCATCATTTCTGTTCAGCGTGAATTTACTTTCATCAGTGAACAGTACTGAGGCCTACTGGTCCTTTGTTCAGCGTAAATGCTCCCGGGCCATGCAAGTTGTCTTAAACATAGACCACACATGTAAACGTTTAAAATGGTCTGACAAGACACCTGGATGCTTCTCACTTTCCTTAAATGTGCTGGAGTTGTGTGGCATTCATCCTTCCTTTCCCAGGGCACTATTCACAATGAAGCAGGCATCCGTGTGGGATGTGGCCAAAGGTTGTCCACTTCTATGTCTTTCTGTGACTCTTCCAGTCTCTCTGTTACAACCTGCTCATGACACTCTGAACTCAGTGGTCACTTCTCTCTGAGAACATCCTGTCTGAAGCCTCACAATGGTGAGATACTGTTGATCAATTGTTAGATGTGGTCTTGGTGTCATGATGTCAAAATGGAATGGAATGACTGAGGACTGTTTAAGTACCGATTCTAACTGAAGCAGGACATTTATTGGTCGATTCATTGATTAAACACTTTTGAATTTTGCTTTTAAGCTCCTTGTTAGAGAAAAGCAAGGTGTGCAAAAAGTACTGAAACATTGACCTGTTGGACATGTGCCTTCAAAAGTTTAGAGGTCACATTTAAATTCACCTGTAGTGGTTAGAGCACATTTTAGGTTCACCTGAAAGCCAGATATCTCTAACTTTTTGTGAGTAGTGTATGTATATTATAGGGTTATACATACAGTTTTCAATCACCACACACTGAAGCACTATAAATATTTTATTGATAATTCTACATTGTAATAAATGACCACAGAGAACATAGTTTAGTTATTTGACCTCTGAAATGTTAGAAACGTACAAAAATCCGAGTCCTTGGGACTCATTTATAATATCTTCTACAGTACTAGGATTAAAGCTTAAAGTTTCTCTTTCTCTAACTTCTTGATTTAGGTAAAAAACTTGTGTAGTCCTGAGTAAAGAGAAAGTGTGGTACTATTGCACAGTTATAAATCCTCTTCAAGAACAAGGCTCTGAAGCAGTTTTAACCCAAACACAGCTCCCACCTGTCCAATCAGCTCTCTTCAAGCAGCTTCCGCAGGTTTCTTTGAATCTGAAAAGCAGAGTGGAGATAGAGAAATGTAGCCAAAGTATTGCAGAAAACTCTTGTAAAGTTTAGAGCACCACTTGGTTAATGTAAAACGAAAGGTATAAAATTGACTTAATGTTGGTAATGGGTTCAACATTCATTATCTAGAACTTGGCAGGGACATGACTAATTATATTAATTTTAATGCTGAAGGTACAACCAGTGATCTTCAGATCCAGTCCATGATGGCTGGTGTTCATCACAGTTTGGAGATTTTGTTACTCAACACACATTCAATTCATCTGTTAATAGCCAGCTATAGTAAGTGTATCTGAGCAAGGAAATCACAAACTGTGCTGGGCATCAGACCTCCAGGACAAAAGTTCAAGATCCCAGAGGGAGTTGTGTGTATTACAACAAACTTTCCATTAGAAGGATAAACATATACCCCACCTTTCTATCATCTCTCTCACCCATCACTAATGACATAGTGTATGGCATAACTCCAAGCCTGTTAGCAAGATTAGCAAACGCCAACAGAAAACAAGTTCTTCTTACATTCATTACTCAACACAGAGATGAGCCCTTAAATGATTTAGTAGGGAAACTCATCACACGCCTCAATCAATAATGTCAGTGTAAACATTTCTAGTAGCCGCACTTACCTTTTCTAATTTGAACAGGTTTGTGGATAGTTCTCCGTAGATCTCTGCACTGACCTCTGCTTGGGCTCGATGATGCATATTATTCCTATTATACAAAATATTTGAAATACTTTAAGGTGATTTTGAGGTGAAGCAATATGGAACAATTGAAGGAAGCCTGTGCTTTGACACGTCATAAACATTGCTATATAGAACATAAAACACTGACATCAAAGTCTCTTGAACGTCAAGATCAACCTGACCCAAAACACTGTTATGCATAATAAACGTATATTTAGAAGTAACATGCTGTGCCTTTTCCGTGCATTGTCTTGACTGTTTGCAAGTCTCCAGTCCCACCTGAACCCACATTTTGGTTTGCATACAAATGCCCAAATTTTTTTTGTTAAAATAGAAAATTCACAGTAATTTTTTTGAATAGGGGGAATGGATGCATCCATTTATATGCATTTTCAACATTTCATCTTTTAGTATTTTTATTATATATATATATATATATATATATATATATATATATATATATATATATATATCTGTCATCATGGAATGTAATAATCGCAGATACAGCGAAAAAGGAGATCATGGTTCATAACCACCTCAATAAACACTATTATAAATACTACAATATTAGAGCCAGGCAGCAACACTGTCCGACTTCACCCTTATACTGTTGAAGATTAACTGGAGCTGCAGCATTTATGGATTTTATTTCATTAGATTAAACTTTTTGCCAGTGTGATTGCACACAATGGAATTTAATCTCTGCATTTAACCCATCCGTGCAGTGAAACACACACACTAGGCTGTGAGAATATGTACTTCAAACGGTTGGCAGACCTATCCACAGTGCCCAGGATGCAGTTGAGGGTTAGGTGCCTTGCTCAAGGACACTTCAGTAATGACCTGTCCGAGGATCAAACCGGCAATTTTCTGGTCACAAGACCACGACTGCCCCTTCATAATCTCAACACATAGAAAAACTATCTTGAAATAAAAGTATGTGTTGTTGAAAATAAATTTATATTTTAATGGCTGACCCAAATCTTCTGAGAGGTAGTGTACATTTTAGTGAACTTATGTTGAAGGCATCCATTTTTCATGTTTGGACTTGCTCACTGAAAACTTGGTAAAAATAACATGAAATCCATTATGAATGATGGTTACTCACTCATTGTGTGGATAGTCTCCCACTGAGCCCAATGAATTCAGTCTTTGCTCCAGAGCCAGGATCTTGAAAGCCATGTAACATGAGGACAGGACAAGAATACACACCCTGCAAAGACACAATGGTTAGGTTAGGTCGAGTGAAAACGACTTTCAAACGCATTTACACGACTAGGAGAACAGGCAGCAACTTGTTATAACACAAGAGCAGCAGAGCAGGTAACTTGGAATGCTTCAGTGAAAAACCTTCAAAACGGAAGAGAACAGCACTCACAAGAACAAGTAAATAAGTAGAAGAGTGTTAAGAGACAGTGGCTGCAGAACCTTCTCTTGCTGATCAGCACCTGGCACAGCCTTACCCGGACCTGAGGCAGTGACGACATAATGGTGATTAATGACTTGGCGACTGATTTTTTTTTTTTTAAGAGATTTTCTAGAGTGAAATTACATCCCAAAATTAGATACCATTCAGTAGCTTTGTGCTGGAGGCCTGCAGGTGAATGTCAGCATGGACTGCCATCTCTCCAGTCTTCATCACATCCAGGAAATTTTCAGAGAGGGGCGAAAACTCTGATTTAATAGCAGAAAGTTCATAAATAAACATGAGGGCAAAAATTTTAAAAACAAACCAGCAATAGTTCAATGTTCTATATCCAATACCATCACATACTAGCAACAAAAGAAAGGCCTGTTACTGTTAGCCTGGTTCTGATTTTTGTCCTGTATGAATGTAGAATGGTTGTTAGGCCCTGTTCATATCCTGAATGATCTTAAGTGGACAGTAACACGTAGAGACGTGGTTTGCTATGCTATGATGTGGACTTTCAATTGTGGATGCAGGAGAGATGGAACTCCATCATATCACCTTCCAAACAATCACACTGAAAACATGTCCTGATGCCTCCGTAAACAACTGCTATATCAGTTGGTCTTTAATAAGTTTCCTCTCCTTTTCCTTTCGAAGATGTTTCAACAATTACTGGGTTTTTTTTGGACAATTTTTATCCCCTTCCCAATGTAGTAGTAGCAACCAATTAACCCATCCCATCCGCTAGGGGGCTCTCCCAATCACTTTGCACTCTCCCTGACTCTAGGAGGGTGAAGACAAACACACACGTCCTCTGTTTCATGTGATGCGGCCACCACCGCAACTACTGCTGATACACCATCACTGGGGAGCCAACGCGCTCAGAGGAAAGCGCAGGGCAGCCAGCTCTGAATGGACCAATCAGTAGACGCCTGAG
>BRDA01000005.1:0-32865 GCA_036984385.1 Crenuchus spilurus | reverse complement strand
CTTCATTTTCTGGAAAAAATTCAGGGGTGCCAACACTTTCGGCCATGACTGTACGTTTCAATATATTAACACTGCACTGATGGATCAATTAATTTGGCTTGATTCAAAATCATCTGCTTTTGAATGATGTTTGCCATCTGCAACTATCACAGGTCAGAGCCACAAAGCACAATTGTTTAGGAATCTCCTTTGTGTATTGCTCAGGTCAATATTGTGATAATGATCAACAAACAATATACGCATTGGCCTACACATGACATGGTTAATATTCACGAGAACAGACATGGCTCGGTTATTGTAGTCACAGGACACAATGTACTAACCAATGGAAGTGATGACGGACAGTCCCCTCTGAAGCTGTTCTCTGCTGATGATGTGATTGGGGTGCTGCCTGTGTTCTCTCTCTGAAATGAACAGAAAGTGTGGATTTTCAGTGCAGGCTGACAGAGCATATAGTGCTTTATCACAGTCTGATATTAAAATGTTATGGACTTACATCTAAATGACTGCAAACAGATATAAGAAACTTGTATGTTGTGTCCCGAGATAGAAATGATACAAATACATGCTGAAAAATAAAAAGAAACAAAATACAAATGAATCAACAGACATTTAGCAGTAACATCTTACAAAAAAAAGTTTTGAAGGAACTTTATACACACCCAGCATTACCAGAATTTTAGGACCACCATTGGTTTGGAATAAACTTGTTCTGGGATGTCACAGATGAGATGTGACAGGTTTACTGCATGTATAAATAAGTGAGCACACCAGTCAGTTGTAGCAAAGTGTAAAACAACTGTCATGGGCTCAAGGATGCGATTTGGCCGATGACCAAAAGGACATAATAATAGGGTACTGGGTGAAAGGTAGCATCTCAGAAACTGTTAACGTTGTGGGATGTTCTAGAGCTGCCGTAGTGAAAGTGTACTAAAAATGACTTTGTTCAGCGAGTGCCTTCCAATCACATAGTAGTGGGCACTATGAGCCAGGCAACTGTAGGCAGGTGGTCATAATATGATATGACTGTGCAAAAGTTTGGGAGAAATACATTACACCAAATGGAGAGAATGTATTATGTATCCCATCACTCAAACAAAACATTACAGATTTAACTAAAAAATTATACACATAAACAACAGCTCATTTTATCTAATGCTGTAAAAGGTTTTGGATGAACACAAAGCATTTATAAACACAATCTTAAACAGTACACTTACCCTCTCGTTTGTTGTAGTAATAACAAGTGCATTTGGCACCAAAAGGGCAGTTTTTGTCTTCTTTATAAGAGTAACAGAGAGAACCGGGATAACAATCTGTGGCAGGAAAATGTAGCAAAAGGTTAATTTGTCTTTCCGTTGGTTTAAACCTAATCAAGTGAACCTGATGTATGTCTATTAGCTGGAGGTTTATACCTTGGTATCTCTGCCAAACACTTTGGAATGGAAACAAATCCAGTTATCAGAGACAAAAAGCCGTCCTTGATAAAGAATGTCTTTCTGTAGAGCACAGGTGTAACCTGAAGACAGACAGAAGCCGTTAGATAAGGCAGAGCCTAGAAAAGAAATTCCTTTGACCTCACATATCAATTCACTGATATGATTCAACTACAGTGATTATTCCCACACTCTGTTTGACTTAAGAGTCAATAAAAGAGCCTGAATTAGCTACTTAAACAGCCTCATAAGATTAACTAACAATATAAAGAATTAATGATAAGATGACTTACTTTGTTTAAGTATCTCATCCTTGCTTATTTCTTTGAAGAGCTTATGATACTGGGCATTTGCTTTGGAAAACTAGAAAAGAAAAAAGTGAAACAATGTTAAGCTTTTCTCCATATTTCATACCCATGTACATATTTCATACAAGCAGGATTCTTTGAATAGAGAAAAAAGAAAAAGAAACAAGTCAAATATTTTAAAATTGAAAGCACTATTTCGGTTTCCAGCATACAGAGAAGTTAAGATTTCATTAGATCACTCCAGCATGTATTCATACCTGGCTGTACCTTGCAGACTTCCTCTCCAGCTTTGATTCACAATCTGTTGGACTCTGCAAAAGTGAAGCCTGGTCGACCGGTTTAAACCTACAAAAATACAGCAAATGAAGGTTAAGAAAATACATATCAATCATGTTACTTTCATATGACCAACAACAGAATTTAATTATATTATTAATATTATTATATATTTTATAATAATAAAATAATAATAATAATAATAATAATAATAATAATAATAATAATATATTTTATAATAAAATATTAATATTAATAATAATACTATTATTATATTATTAATAATAATAATAATAATAATAAACTATATTTTATAATAAAATAATAAAAAATAATATTTAAATAATTAATAACAACAACAACAACAACAACTTGTCTTATAATAATCTCTTTAATAACTGCATAAGAGCTGAAGTTCCCTTGTAATAAACCTGAACTGAATCAGCATTTCTTAAATGAGGCCCTAAAACAAGTGTGCCCAATCCTGGTCCTGGAGCTCTACCATCTACAGAGCTATAACACATCTGATCCAGGTAATGAAGGGTGAAATGAACATCAGATTTGGGTGTTGGCTTGAAAAGTTGAAAGTATTGAAATGTTTCAGTACTCAAATCTAGCAAACAATCTTATACTTTAGATTTAAATTCTAATACAAATAAGTTGCACTAATTAACTATTTTCTTCAAGTGAAGAGTTTTCTATGGATTTGAGATTACATTTGAAAAAGAACAGACATGGTAATTAAACTGTAAAAATAGAAATATGTCTGTGTTCTATCAAATAACCATTTGGTGTTAAACACAAAGAGGATGTTGTTAATTTACAGTCAGGGTGTTGATTTGAATTTGAGTATTGTTACATGACACTTGTTATCGGTATCAAAGTCAAAATTCTGCTATCTTGACGGCCCTTGATAACTCTTTCTAATATTCCACAATACATTACTGGAGATTAAGTAGGAAGGTTTCTTCAATAAGGTACATTATTTTAAGTGTGCTAAACAAGTTCAGTTGAGCAAATATGAGCAGCCCTAAAATAATTTCTAACAAAAATGTGTCCTCAAAATTTTTTTACTTAACTTTAGTTGTTATATGCTGTCCATGCAGAGCACATTAGCTTTTAACAGAAATCTTTTAAATGATCTATTTCCTTTGTTTTGTCTCTTTACCATATAGAACTGTTTTAACCTCCTAGCTACTGTATGAAGTGAACGGCTGTCAAAGCTAGGCCTGACATTTATTACTCAAGGTTAACCAAAGACAGCTTTTGTGTGTATTTTTGTGCATATCAAAGTACAACCATTAAAATGTAAACTGGGTGATATTTTGCTTCCTAGCTATCCTGTTAGGTTATACAGGACACTGGTAAGTACATGCAAGCACATCAAAATATTTCCAATTTAGAGCACAGAGTCAAACAACCTGTTCATTTCTGCCCACAGTGTGGAAAAACAATACAGAAACGTTCTGCTAGCACACATTACACATCCAGTTCTGTTTGTTGTGACATACAACTATGAAATCTGACAACTGTGGAAAGTAACTGCAGTCATCTGAAATGGCTGAATTCAGGTCATTACGTAATAACTGTGACAGTCACAGTCAAGGTTATACTTGAAGCAAAGCTTCATGGTAGTCCACATTATAAAGACACTGACAGACTCACAAGCTTCACACACTGTTACATAAAAAGGTGTGTTTACACAGCAGCGATGTTTGCAAACACTAAGCTGACGCATGTTTTAGGAGACCGGTCATATGTTCAGTGTCAACCTTAGTTATTTTACTAGTACACAGAGGTGGGTTAGCTTCTTGTCACTGTGATTATGTCTCTATAAACTTCATGGATTATATCATGGTTCACTGAACATCTACAGACCTATTACTGAGTGTCTGTAAATGACAATAAGAGTGTATACTAACAGGGGTCGGCAATGTTTTTTCCATAGAGATGATACCAATACTTATTATTATTAGTCAAGTATATTTAGGACTACAGTGGAACCTCAATTATCATTTGCCCTGGTTGTTGTAAAATTCGGTTATCATCAACTTTTTTGGGGAAATATTGTCCCAGTCATCATGCATCCACCCGGTTTACCAAACCACAGTCACACAAATACAAATGGAGAAAATTCAAGACCATTGTTACCCTTCCCAGTAGTGGTCGACCAACAAAAATCACTCCAAGAGCAAGGCGTGTAATAGTCAATGAAATCACAAAGGGGGGTCACACCAGATACTGAAAGCAAAGGTTCACATACTTTTGCCACTCACAAATATGTCATATTGGATCATTTTCCTCAATAAATGAATGAGCAAGTGTAAATTTTTTTGTCGCATTTATTTAACTGGGTTCTTTTTATCTACTTTTAGGATTTGTGTGAAAATCTGATGATGTTTTAGGTCATATTTATCCAGAAATCTAGATAATTTTAAGGGTTCACAAACTCTCAAGTACCACTGTAGCAATCCCACCACAACATTGTTTTTTTTTTTTTTTTTTTTACTTTTTTTGTGTTTTATCTTCAGGAATCCTACCTTGACAAATCAACTACTGTACATAGATGGGTAAATTCTGCTCAAATGCAAAATAACGATAATTTCCCCCTTTTAAAACAATTTTTTAAAGATATTTGAAGCAAATTATACAAATGACATTGCAGACTGAGTGTTCAGTGTGTGTAATGGTCTTGTGTAGAAGAGAGTCACACTCACCTCATGAAGGCTGCTTTCTTCCTGCTCTCTGAGAGATCAGACTCAGTGTCCACAGACAGCTGAGAATCAAAGCCTGATTTCCCCCCTCTTCTGTGTCTGTCCTCTCCAGTCTCAGCCTCTGCACAGTGGACAGGCTCCACAGCAGCAAACCTACGAAACACAGGGTTGTACTGATGAGCCAGCACTACAATATGTGACTGTTCTTGGACATAACACTGCTAAAGTAAGTCCTACCTGGGTGATCCATTAAAGAGACATTTGTTAACAAAAACAGATGCAAATATGCACTGAAAGTGAGAAGACTTTGCAGATGAACCAAAATGACAGACTGTGTGTACAGCCTGGGAGGGAAATATTCAGGTTTTGTGGTTGTTCAGAGCTTTAAGACAGCGTTGTCCTGCTGATAGATCACACATAGCGGCTTACTGACAACACACAAGAGCAGGAAGCTGAAGTTTCACCTTTTACTTCACTTTTCCATCTTAAAGCGGCCGCATTCAGGCCTTAAAACTACTTTAAATAGTAAGAAAGTGGAAAATACGTGATTATCTGCTTTGGGGGACTTTAAAACAACATATACTACAGTTCCAGCTTTAGTTGAGTTCTTTCTACAACTTTATCGTGTTACAAACACCACAAAACTGTCCTCACCACAAGCGACCTTTTCTGTGTCAATAAAGGAGTTGAGTTAGCTTAGCCGGCTAATACGGCCCAACTGTTAGCCGTGAAAACATGGAAGGAAACTTACTTGTTTATGAGTTTGGCATCTTTTCTGTCAGTCCTGATGGATTTGACCACTTCTGGGGACGAGACTGGACTGTAAGCTCTGTCTGTCTGCTCGATCATCAGAACCATGTTTACAAAGGACTGCAAAAGTGATCGCCTCCCCCGCAGACCCCGCTCTCCTCGGGGAAAGTTCAGGCCGACTCCTTCGATAATCCTCCAACGGGTTAAATTTGGGAAGGAGGTTCTCTCCCGGAGATGTGACTGTAAAGAGCAGGAGTGGTGAAATGTCGCCCTCTTCTCTCTGTTTGCAGGAGTGTGAGAAAGAGCTGAGCTACAGCAGACTGATGTTGGGGTGTGTGAGAGTGTAAAATCTCCTCTAACAGTGTGCTGAGTATAAAGGTCTGTATGTATAAGCGGTACTGTGTTTCACACTTGAACAAGGTCTAGTGTGTTAACAAAAGCGTGATAAAGCCTGATAATGCAGACATTAACATAAACACACAGCCTCCCCCCCACACACGTCCATACTCACTGTGCTACAACAGATTTACATGTGTGTGTTTCTGTGTTCATATAACTAAAGTTCTGTTAATCACAATTAAAAATGGGCAAAACTGAATTGTTACTTTTTTATTCCACTGACAATTCTTTTCTACTTTACATATAAGCACCATTTTCTTTTTCTTTCTTTCTTTCTTTCTTTCTTTTTTTCTTTTTTCTCTTTCTGTCTTTCTTCTTTCTTTGTTTCTTTTTCCTTTCTTTCATTCTTTCTGCATTTTTCTTTTTTCAATCTTTCTTACTTTCTTTTACCTTTCATTCTTTCTGCCTTTTCTTTTTTCTTTCTTTTTTCTTCTTTCTTTTTTGGTCTTTCTTCTTTTTTCTTTCTTCATTCTTTCTGCATTTTTCCTTTCTTTTTTCTTCTTTTCTTACTTTTTGTAGTTCTTTTTTCTTTATTTCTTTATTTCTTCATTCTTTCTGAATTTTGTATTTTTTCTGTATTTGTTTATTTCTGTCTTTTTTTCTTTTTCTTCCTTCTTACTTTTGTCTTTTTCTTTTTTCTTTCATTCTTTCCTACTTCTTTCTTTCTTTCTTTCTTTCTTTCTTTCTGTATTTACCTTACCTAACTTATCAATAGACGTTATACCTCAAACATTAGAAACTGAGCTACATTTTGCTAAACAGTTGTGGTTGTTTATTAAATGTAATGGGGTATCAGGGATATCAAACTCCAGTTCTGGTCCAGAACAGTTTGTTGATTTCTCTGATCTGACACTACCATTACACCTGGTCATTACCTGCTGAGTAGATCAGGTGTGTGTGATCAGGAAGATCACTTAACTGTGCAGGATTCTGGCCCTCCAGAACTGGAGCCTGACACCCCTTTGTTAAAGGTAATAATCGTACAGTTTTTTTTAATGTATGTAGTTATAAATGTGACCTTTATTTATTCGCCACTTTCACAATTCCCAGAATGCACAGTGCATCCAGCAACATCCAGTTCACTATTTTCTCACAACTTTATTTGGTAAATAAATACTTACGTGATATCTACTAGTTTTTGTAATTATATGCAGATAATATTTCTTTGGATATTAAACATCATATCTTGTGTCAACTGGTATGTTCAATTTATGCAGTGGGTTTTTAGTGTAAACACATTGTTGCAAGCTATCGTGTTGCATGCTATCAATACTAAGTTACACTACTAGCGTAGCTGGCACAGACATAAACAAGAGAAAAACGAGAAAATGGTGAACTGGATGTTGCCGGTTGCGCTGTGCATTCTGGGAATTGTGAAAGTGGCGAATTGTGAATATAACACATTCATCTTTCGTATCTCTGATAGTGATGCTTACAGATTCTTTATCATTTAGAAATGTAAAGAATTTGAATGCTGACTCATTCATTTCTGTTAGCTTAAGCAATGACTTCACAAATGAGGAAGCAGGGATGTTGTACACAGATGCTATTGTAATGTGTCTTCATCAAAGTAAGTACAGTGACATTTCAGAAGAGTTTGTGGTGTAAAACTGTGTTAATGAACTTTGATCATCTTTGAGTCTTGAGCTCACACTTGTCTGGGAATTGGTCTGGGCATCTTGCCTGGGCTAGTCTGCACAAGCATCTGCACAGACATGTCCATGTATTCATCAGAAAGGTTTGTCTGTTTGACTCCTGCTGACCACATGGATAGTGTTTCTGAGGAATGTCCTGCTTTTTATTTGAGTATTAAAGCTTATTAATGGCTTATTAAGAACATACAGGAGAGAGAAGTGGATGTGTGTACCATAAGACTATATACAGTCATTTGTGTGTGAGTGTGTGTGTCCAGAGAGAGAGAGAGAGAGAGACTGTTTTGTGTGTGTGTGTGTGTGTCAATGAGTGACACAGAGAGAGACTGTGTGTAAATGAGTGAGTGTGTGAGTGTGTGAGAGAGAGAGGGAGAGACTGTTTTGTGTGTGTGTGTCAATGAGTGACACAGAGTGTGTGTGTGTGTGTGTGTGTGTGTGTGTGTGTGAGTGTGAGAGAGAGAGTGTGTGTGTGTGAGAGGGAGGGAGGGAGAGGAAGAGAGAGAGACAGTGAGTGAGTGAGTGAGTGAGTGAGTGAGTGAGTGAGTGAGTGAGTGAGTGAGTGAGTGAGTGAGTGTGTGTGAGAGAGTGGGAGAGACTGTTTTGTGTGTGTCAATGAGTGACACAGAGAGTGTGTGTGTGTGTGTGTGAGTGAGAGAGAGAGAGAGTGTGTGTGTGTGTGAGAGGGAGGGAGGGAGAGGAAGAGAGAGAGACTGTGAGTGTATTTATATGCTTGAAAGTTATCCAATTTTCACACAATGAGACCAAAATATTAGACTTGGTTATTTATTTTTAAATAAAATGATCCAAGATGACATGACTGTGAGTGACAAAAGTATGTGAAACTTTAAGATTAGCAGATAATTTGAAGGTGAAATTCAGGTGTCAGGATTCAGTCAATGGCCAGTCAATGGAATGATAATTAGGTGTAAGTGGGGCCCTGTTTTATTTAAAGAATAGGCATCTAAGAAAGTCTGACCTTCACAGCACATTTGTGAAAGTGTGTCATAGCAGAAAAAAGAGATTTCTCAGAGGAAAAGTTGTTGATGCTCATCAGACTGGAAAAGGTTACAAAAGCAAGTTTGAATTCCATTAATCCAGTCAGAAAAGTTGTGTACAAATGGAAGAAATTCAAGAAAATTACTGTCATCCACAGGAGTGATTAACCAACAAAGGATTGCAAGATTGCATAAAATCTCGTCCCATCTGTGAAACATGGTGGTGGCAGTATCATGATTTTGACCTGTTTTGCTGCATCTGGGCCAGGAAGGATTCTGAATTATGTCAGCAAATTCTAAAGGAAAATATCAGGACATCTGATTTGAAATGTTTTGTTATTGCAGTTGTGCAGTTATTGCTGCACAAGGAGATCAAGTTAGATGCGTAAAGCAGAGGTTCACATACTTCTGCTTCTCTGACATGTAATAGTGGCCCACAGCACTATAATAATTTATAAAATAATTTTCTGATGTAGTACTAGTTGATATCCAGAAGAGGGGGTCAGAGATTAAGCTGTAGGTCTTTGTGAATGACTAAACTCATAGTGTTTGTCTCAGGCCTTGGGTTTTAGGCTTAGTATATTCAGATATTTAAAACAAGTGAATACCATTCAACTTAAAATAATAACTGACTTATACAGTGTGGCCAGGCACAACTAAACTCCTGTGTAAACTGGACGCAACAATTCATGCCTAATACTCTGGGGAAGTGATCTGATAGGAGGAGGCTTGTGTGAGTTATTTAAAAGCTTAAACCCTGAACCCTTAACAGAGTATATCTGCTTAACTGATACCAGCTGAATACTTGGATGCCGGTTCGTGTTTGTGTCTTGAGCTTGAACATGTGAACATCTGAGGAATATTTGCAGATCCCCCCCATGCAACATTAGCTTTTCAATCCTAATTACTGTTTCATCTCACACAGCCTGTGGCGGAGGTGTCGCTGTTGCCAGCACACATTGTGAAACGGGCCTGTGAAAGTGTGAAAGAGAAGGAAAGTAAAGGGAGAAGAAAAGTCCTGTCAGAGTTCATTATGTATCCAGGGAACAATGCTGAAAGTGGCAATGCAAGCTGCACTGCGCCGAGCTGCCATTAATCATGGCTGACAAGGAACCAGGGTTAAAGGTGGGAGAGCTGCCAGTGCCTCTGATAGTGATTATAGTGTAGAGAGAGAGAGAGAGAAAGACCAGAATGGAAACACTCCTAGCAACTCAGAACTCGAGTTTCATATAGCACGGGCTACAGGCTGACGTTTCCATAATAAGGCCGTGTCCTAACCTTAGAATTACAAAAAAAATCTATACAAATCCAGATGGATGGCAGCGAAACGTGACATCTTTCTCTGCAGCTGTTTTGACCCCCTAATTGTGAAGAGAGCAGAGACATGGGGTATGGGGTATGAAAACATAAGTGACAACCTAGACTTCAACTCAAAATGGAACAAATGCCCATAACAAAGTCTATACTCTAGGTTTAGTTCCACCACGTAACTGAAATAAATTGTAGATTCTTAAAAAGACCATAAAGGGTTCTCTGTAACTATTCATGAGTCCAGTATTGTCCACAAAAGTGATCCACAGGTTTTCATTCAGAAACATCTCTGTTTTTAGTAATTTAATCAGCTGGTCTCAGTCTTCAAAAGCTCAGATCTTATTAGTTGGACTGAAATCCTACAGCTTCATCAGGCCATTGTGGAAAAAATTGGACACCCCTGCCTTAGAAAAAGAACTTTTGACTTCCTGTAGCAATGCATCCAAGCTAGGAACCTTCACCCTCATTTGCCAAAATCTTCCTAAAATGTTCTTAATGTTTTTTTATTTGTTGTTGAGAAAAGTCATATCAAAACATTTAGGTCTGATTCATGATGTGTTTTTAAACTGCAGAACTGTGCAGCTCTGCTCTTATAATGATGAATCCCAGTGTCCTTGTAAATTGAACAAATCCCAAATAAAACATCAATAAATCTCAGAATCTTCCAGAAAAGTTGAGAATGGTGGGTAAATAAGGCCACTTCTTTTTCAAAACAATTAACTTGGAACTACCTTCTTTCATAAGAGGAACCTTACAGGTCTAGACTTCTTTAAAGAACCATGTTTGTAAACAAAGAACATTTTCAACATCTTAAACACTGGTGAGTTCCTTTTCCTAGAACTGAAGAACAATCCAGGCAGTTGACATTGTTTTCCTTGTAGCTACTGGAAAATAATCCTTAGATTCAGTTTAAGAGATAAAATCTTGAGGAACATTCACGTAATGTACAGGTTCCATACCATTTCCTACAACTAGGCCTAGTTTATTTCATGTAAAGTGTCCCAAGGTCAACACGTGGCCAATTAAACTTGCCAAGTCAGTGTGAATTTTCTTGCTCTATGAGAGTCTATTTGGATGTTCTGACTGCAATCTTGCTTCACTCCCTTTGAAAGTGATGAAGTACTTGAGCTTATGTATGACACTTTGAGCACCTGAGAGCTCCATATTCTCAAAGTCTATCTCTATTTGTCTTCGGTGAGGCGACTCCCTCTTCGCTTCAACTTCAGCATTCGTCTTCTCTGAGGAAAACATAGAGCAGATAGAATGAGAGAGAGAGAGAGAGAGAGAGAGAGAGAGCATAATGGACCCGTGACTGGAGGAGATTGAGGCGCTGTTAAGTGCTCGGCTTGAAAGCATGTCTGGCCTCATTAGCTGTCAGTTGTAACAATACTGAACTGGCAGCGAAGACAGGTTGGAGTCTTGTGGCCATAAATCACAGGCCGACAGGCCTCTGACAGGCTGGGAACCAGTGCACATGCATGCGGGCGCCTTTTCCGTTCCCTCTCGCTCAGCACATCTGAAGCAAGAGCAAGCACACACATACACACACACGTGTGCGCACACACGCCTGCCCCAAAACAAGTCATCAAAGAGCTAGCAGTTCCCTTCAGCAGGAGCTTGGCCTCCTTTTAGATTACAGACCACTTGTTTCAGAGCAAGGCTTGGAGTGAAAGCTAGCCCCATGTATTTTGTTTAGATCTTATTGCTCAAGAATGACTGACTGTAGGCTGAAGTAAGGCCTGTTGTATCAAATGAGCATGTAACAGGCCCAACACATTGCCACTGTCATAACAACACCTCATATCTCTGCAACAGAGATGATAAACATTCTTATCTCTAAACAACATTAACACTCTAGTGTTCATTAAGAGTTTTATTATTTTTTCAATTCATTCATTCAAATGGTCTCACAGTGGAAATGATTCTGATATTTTCAAATGGTGTAGTAATTGTGGAACCATTTCTTTAAAAATTTTAAGCAAAATATAAAGGGTGGGTTGAGGAATGTTTGGAACCCATTTGTTTCTTATCTCAAAAGAGATTGTAGTCCATCTTAATAGCCCTATTCAGCTGCTTTATCTTCAACTATGCAATGCCTTCAGGGAGGCTTTTTGCTAGAAAAATAAGGTTTGTTCTTTCAATGTCCATATTGACATGTACACTGTAGTATGATATCTTTACTTTAGCATGACTTCCTCTATAACAAAGCCTTTTATTGCTGAAGTAACTATAAACAAAATGTTTGGTGACACTTTACTGTACAAGCTTGTCATGGCAACTGACATGAATCTTCATAAAATCTAATTCCCATGTGCCATAAAAGGCTATTCTTACTTTAAGGCAATTTGATCAAAATTTCATGTGTCATAAATGTGTATATAGCTTTACATCAGTTGACATGGTGAATTTATGTAGGTGTAATACAGTATGAACAGTGCCCTGAAGAAAATTTCATTAACTGTACCCTACAGGTAACCTTATGAACAGTACCCTACAGTGAAATTTATGAGAAGTACCCTACAATACATTTTATGAACAGTACCCTACAGTAGACTTTATGAACAGTACCCCTACAATAAACATTATGAGCAGTAACATACAGTAAAGATCATGAACAGTAACATACAGTAAACTTTATAAACAGTACCCTACAATAAACTTTATAAACAGTACCCTACAGTAAACTTTATGAACAGTACCCTACAATAAACTTTATAAACAGTACCCTACAGTAAACTTTATGAACAGTACCCTACAATAAACTTTATAAACAGTACCCTACAATAAACTTTATAAACAGTACCCTACAGTATACTTTATGAACAGTACCCTACAATACACTTTATAAACAGTACCCTACAATAAACTTTATGAACAGTACCCTACAATAAACTTTATAAACAGTACCCTACAATAAACTTTATAAACAGTACCCTACAGTAAACTTTATGAACAGTACCCTACAATACACTTTATAAACAGTACCCTACAATAAACTTTATGAACAGTACCCTACAATACACTTTATAAACAGTACCCTACAATACACTTTATAAACAGTACCCTACAATAAATTTTATAAACAATACCCTACAGTAAACTTTATGAACAGTACCCTACAATACACTTTATAAACAGTACCCTACAGTAAACTTTATGAACAGTACCGTACAATAAAACTGTATAAACAGTACCCTACAATAAACTTTATAAACAATACCCTACAGTAAACTTTATAAACAGTACCCTAAAATAAACTTTATGAACAGTACCCTACAGTAAACTTTATGAACAGTACCCTACAATACACTTTATGAACAGTAACGTACAATACACTTTATAAACAGTACCCTACAATACACTTTATAAACAGTACCCTACAATAAAACTTTATAAACAGTACCCTACAATAAACTTTATAAACAATACCCTACAGTGAACTTTATAAACAGTACCCTAAAATAAACTTTATGAACAGTACCCTACAGTAAACTTTATGAACAGTACCCTACAATAAAACTTTATAAACAGTACCCTACAATAAACTTTATAAACAATACCCTACAGTAAACTTTATGAACAGTACCCTACAATACACGTTATGAACAGTACCCTACAATGAACTTTATGAACAGTACCCTACAATAAAATTCATGAACAGTACCTTACAATAAACTTTATAAACAGTATCCTACAGTAAACTTTATAAACAGTACCCTACAATAAACTTTATGAACAGTACACTACAGTAAACTTTATAAACAGTACCCTACAATAAACTTTATGAACAGTACACTACAGTAAACTTTATGAACAGTACCCTACAATACACTTTATGAACAGTACCCTACAATAAACTTTATGAACAGTACCCTACAATGAACTTTATGAACAGTACCCTACAATACACTTTATAAACAGTACCCTACAATAAACTTTATTAACAGTCCCCTACAATAATCTTTATGAACAGTACCATACAGTAAACTTTAAGAACAGTACCCTACAGTACACTTTATGAGCAGTACCCTACAATAAACTTTATGAACAGCACCTTACATTAAACTAAGTGCTCTCCATGTTTATGTTATCAGATTTTATTTTAGGTCATTTTGGACAATTTCTATTCATTCATTCAAAATGAAATTTTTCCCACTGTGTAAAATACATCTGACATTTGTGGTGTAAAACATATATTTGAAGTGTATATTTACACTGAATATTGATGATAGACTAATGGAAATAATAGAAGCACATGAAAATGTACAATGTGTAATGATAATATTCTAGTGAAATATATTTTAAAGGCCTATGTGATTCCATGCTTGGTGTTACTAAATGACTGTATCTGCATGTGAGGGCTTAAGTAGACCTACATTCAGTGTGTGCGCACACACACACACACTGTCTCGCTGGGAGCACTAGGGGCTTTCATGTCATGTCAGTCTGCCTATGTCCATTAGGTTGACAGGCAGTAGTGCAGTGTGACTGGTGAGGAGAGTGGATGTGGGTGGGTGGGGGTGAGTGTTTTTGGGGGGAGGTTAAGGGGGAGAAAGAGCAGGGCCTCAGGGTCATTAATCATGGCCTCTGACATGTGCAGGCAGGGGCCACGGCCCCCCTGTGCATACAGCTGGGCTGCACTGCTGGCATGGGAGATGGATATCCCACGAGCTTCTGTTGCCCTCGCTTTCCTTCTTTTAGCTCATTCTTTTAATGACCATTCCTTCTTTCATTCAATCGTCCATCCATCTCCATCAATTGTCTGTCCAGTGTATGACACCTTCCATCTAGTCATCCATCTATTCATCCATCCTTTCTTCTGCAGATCACCTCAAATCAAATTTTGTTGTGCTTCACTCTTAAAAATAACAGTGTCAAAATGGCTTTAGCTTTGCTTCCTGAAAGAACCAAGAGTGTTTGAATAACTACATAATGTAAAGGCACTGCCAGTGCTGTATGTCCAAGCTAAGAACCATTTAGGAACCATTATTTAAGAGTGGTCCTCAGCACTCCTTAACTTTATACATCACTTTTTTGTAAAGAACTAGGTATAATAAAATATTTCTTTACTCAAGTTTTCTCATTTCAGGGACACTTCAGGGAATCTACACAACCTCTGCCATTCTCTGCCTCTCTTTCTTTCTCCTGCCATTTATCTTTCTTTTATTTCCTCCCTTGTCTTCCACATGTAACTTCTTCCAGATGAGCTCTGCTCGATTCCCTCTTCATTTCCAGATTTACGGGCACTGGGGATTGGTTTTGAGCTGGAAGCGTCAGAGAGTTCTTTGTGTTCCGAGCAAGTTCTGGAGAGTCAGGACGAGGAATAAAAAATAGGCTGCGAGTCTTGGGAGGATTTGAAAAAGCCCATCTCAGAGTAGCAGGTCCTCAATTGCCATGTGAAATATGACTGCTGCTCTTCTCCACAGAAGAATAAATCTCATTGTTGTTTGGTGTCCTTACTTAGCTTTGCAGATTTTGGTTGCTCTGTTTCCTGTCAGAAATAAAATGCTATGTTTTTATCCAAAAAGACCATATCCAGACTTCATTAGTCCATAAAGTTACCGAAATGAATACTTTCACTGAAGAAAATGACTTTGTATCTGACGAATGGTGCGGTTGTTCTAAAGTGTTTGGTTCTTTGGAATATAACTGACTCATCACTTAACAACAGTAATTTTCACTTTATATCATTCATCCTGGAGTGGGTTAACAAGAAGCATGCTGGGGTTTCAGAGAAAAAGTCTTTGAACTGAAGCTATAACAAACGTGAATGTGATTCCTGTTTCTTTGCCTGCTCCTCGTTTTTTTCCTGCTTCATACTAAGCTCACCACGGCAAGGTTTTCCACAGCTTGATTGAATCAGACACCTTCATTTGTTCAGGCTATGAGGTCAAAAGGCTGGAGCAACCTGAGAGAAAGACGGAAAAGGAGGTGATGTAAGATTTTGACTGAGGGTTTAAATGTGTGAAATAGTAATTAACCCTATTCCATTAATATTCATGTGATTTTCGAATGCACTTATGTATACAAGGTAAACTTCAAGAGATGGGAAGGTCTTTTATCAGTGTATCAAACCTAAAAATCAGAGTCGACACTGCATAAGCAATAAAACAAATGTTTATGGAGCTCTTAATAGATACAGTATATTACATGGACTAAAGCGTGCACTGTTGGTAGGCGTCCATACATAAACATTAATGAAAATTTATTTCACGCGTTGCGCCTTTGTTTGAACTGGCACAGCAATGAAACATTGGGTTGTTCGTAATGAGCTGCAATTTCTCCAAGGACAAAATCACACTCGGTACGATTTGTTCTCTCTCGCTCTCTGTCCAGCTCTGTTCTGTTCTGTTATTTTACTGCAGTGTGCACAGACCCCACCTTCCTGCTGTTCAAACCACAGCAGTGCCACACACACAGGGCCTGCCATAAATCAATGGACAGGATCGTGTCTGCCAGTCAGACTAAACAAGAGCATTTGTGCTGCTTTGCACTCAGTCATTAATCATCCTGACAGTTTGAAAAACACATTTCCCCTTTAATGACTGTATTTGGAGAATCACGTCTGCTTCCTCTCTTTGCATTGCTCCTGCCTACTTTTTTTTTCCTCTGAAAGGAGTTCTTTCCTTACCAAAGGGCTGAGGGTGGGGGTAAGCCATGTTCTAATTAATCGCTGACAGCAAGGTAAATGTTATTATATGTTATTATATGGTTAGTCATGGTTTTAAAATAAACACAATCACAGTTACTCGCACTGTAATTGTATTATATACGGCTTCCTCGCTTATTTTATTGGCAACAGCAGAACAACACACATTAAAAGTAACGTTTACACCATGTAAAAGTCCAGCTGAAAGATGCCTTGTGCTGGTGTGACTGGTGGAACTGGTTATGTGTTACTAAAGCAATCCTTCATCAAAGATGAGAAAGAAACAAAAAAAACCCCAAAGTGAAATCACTGCCTATATGCTTCTTCCAAAAACACAACGGTACATGCCACAAATGAGGTGATTGGGAAACAGACCTCCCTGGTGCTCGGAGGGAGCAGCTCTGCTTTAGGTCAGGCCGAGCCTGTGGGGGCTTGGTTACACCCGGAAAAGGGGCGCAGAAACCGAGAGGAATGTCAGAAGGAGACCGCGAGGCGAATGGAGCCGGGCTCACCCACACGCGTGGATACACGAGGCCAGGCCGCACTCCTCTGTCTTGCTGCCAAGGCACGTTTCTCCATGGAGTGTCTCGTTCAGGATGCATAAGAGCTGACAAGTCAGCGGCAGATCAAAACCAGCTGGGGCAGCGCGTATTAGCGGTTTGCCATAATTGCCAAGTGCCCTCTCATGGACTCCTGAGCCTGACTGGTCTTCCTGAACTGTTACATACACCACCCACACCCCCATCAGCAGGCCTGGAGAAACAGCTGTACTTGTAGACCTACAGTTTCAGGGCAAGACAGGTTTACATTTGTGACCTCTGACAAGGGACTTACTCCTTGCTCATTAAAAAGTTCAAAGTGTGACTGAATCAATGAACCAATATGAAGGTTAATTTACTACGTTAAATAAAGTTTTCAGAAGATAAACATAGAAGTTATCAGGCTAGCGTGCGGCTAACAATTTCTCTTCTTCATGGAGGCCTTCATGTTTACTTCCAAGATCTGCATGCAGAATGAAGCGTTAGGTTATGCTAGCTACAGATTCATAATTACCAGCAGTGAAGAAAGATGGTTGCACTGGGACCTGTAAAGTGGGACTGTGGTAATCAGGTGCCCTAAAATTTTTACTGGAGTCTTTAAGTTCACTTTTATGACTCATGGGTAAAATAACTTATAATACAGATTAACAATTAACTTACAATTACATTGTCATTTTTTAAGCCATTGAACATAATTTGCGTTGAGGCCTGTAGTTACAGCTTTGCTTAGCGACACATTTACTGTATGTCACAATCTGCACAAATATTAAATGTATAATTTTATATAATAAAAAGACAAGACACGTTAGGCCCCGAGTAGCTCAGCAGGCTAAGACGCTGACACTATGACCAGAGGTCCTCGAGTTTGAAACCCAGTCATGCTGTTTGCCATTAATAGCCGGGGCCCAAGAGAGCAAAAATTGGCAGTGCTCTCTCTGGGTGGGTAGATGGCGCTCTCACTCTCCCCATCACTCTCACACTGCAATGTCCACTGGCTCAGGCGTCTACTGATTGGTCCATTCGGAGCTGGAAACCTGCACTTTCCTCCGAACGCGTTAGGCTTGGTGTATCAGCGGTAGTTCGAAAAGAAGCGGTGGCCGTATCACACGCAGTGGAGGAGGCGTGTGCTTGTCTTCACCCTCCTAGAATCAGGGACAATGGAAAATGATGGGGAGAGTCCTAATGGATGGGATGGGTTAATTGGCTAATACTACATTGGGAAAGGAGAAAATTGGCAAAATAAAAAAAAGACAGATACGTTAACTTTACATAAAGAAAAAAAATCTTGACAGGTAAATTTTCTGTGGGTTTCCGGCAGACCGCCAGAAAGTAATACAGTAATATCCTGGGATGCTCAGGAAGGATTGCTTTGACCAAAAAGGTTTCTTGGTGCACTCTAACAGTAAGCCTTGAGTGTGGTTGGCTGTGATATTTTCTGCATTTTACCTCCTCTCTGTCTGTGTGCGTGGGAGTAATGAGCTGTTTGATAGCTTCACCACGTTGTTAAAACATGGATGGCATCTGTAAGCATCTCCTCATTCAAGCCACTTTAAAGAGAGACATGAGAACGAAGGGAAGCCACACGTTGTGCAGGGAAATGCCTGGGAATATCAAAAGCCTGTAAGAAGAAGAGACACATGAACAGATCTTGGTGTACACCCCAAGGCTTTTGGAAACAACGTGTAATGCTGGCTTGATTCCCTTACAGTAAGTGATAAGGACTGTGGCCAGATCTCAGGCGAGGTTAAGAGACGATGGAGCCTTGCAGGGTGATGGAGCAGCAGCTCCACACTCTGTCATCATTAATCACTGGCCCCTGTCAGTTGTCCACCCAGTGCCGGCCTCAGACACCACCCGCGCGTCCCATTTTACCCTCAAAATAGGGGGAAGGGTGTATGAATGATAAGTGTATGTGCACCATTGCTCTTGATTCTATGTTTACACATGTCCAAGTCTGAAGGGAATTGGGGTCCATCTTTGTGTGTGTGAATCTGTCGATGGCTGCTACCCAAAAGACATATTAGAGTGTAAGGCAGCTCCTTCCTAACTCCGCACACAGTAGTCCATTCTGTCTGTCTTCATTGGGCCGGCGGTGATGTATCTCTCCTCGGCGTGAGCAGCAGGGATGACAGAAATAGAGTGTGGGTGTTGATTCCTGCCATGGCTGGGAGCTGGGGGATGAGAGAGACGGACAGAGTGATTGATGAGAAGCGAAGGAGGAAGAAAGGGAAGATGGATCGGATGACAGCGTGATGGACGAGTTACAGCAAAATGGAAAATGGCACCACCATTCATCTCTCCCTGGAGAGCGGACCTCTGCTCTTGAAATTTCATCTACTGCACCTTTTATTGATTTAAGGACAGACAGTCCTCACTGGTAGTGTTATTTTAGTGCAAATTTGCTATGTTAGCTCAGCATCACTTAACTGAAAGCTTGTAAGCAGTGACACAAATCTAAAGCACATTAAACTGAGGCTAGGGCTGCAGAAAGAAGAAATTGACAGTGAAAATGATACTAATGCATGCTACAGTGAACGTGGCTTGACCTTCTTTTGTCCGAGTCACAGCGGGGTGTTAGTCAGCGCCCTTGACAGGCTGATTACTTGGAGTGAGGAACAGAGATGCGACCTGTGTGTTTGTACTGTATCCTGCCTCACCCTGCGACCAGAGCCTTTGGTAACTTGACACGCCCACTCAAGTCCAGCCAAGTGGATCTGTTCCTTCACTCAGCATCACAAAGCGTGATTCGCACAATGTCTAGGAAAAGCGAGCTGGGCCCGACCTCTCCAATTACCTGCTCAGCACTGATGGAGACACAATGCCTTTCCGCTCTGACGTGAGATCAGTGTTTGAAGCTTTGCAGTTTATTACATTAAGGAAGGGGCACTTTCAAGAGTGGTCTTAGATCAGTTTGGATAAGAATGTAATAAGAGCCTGAGCCCCAAGGGTAGTGCACTGTAACCTTGCAAGCTAACTGTCAGTATGTGTGAGTGATGGTACACAGATACTGAGCTGTCAGTCCCTGTTGTGTTACTCCACAAGGCCGTAGGATATTATTGTTGCCAATCAAACTGGCAAGCTGAGCCATGCCAGCAGACTAAAAATGCTGTTCCAGAGTCAGCAAGACAACTTCCAAGCTTTCTTGTGATGAGCACTGGCATTGACCTCAGGCCCGACACCAAGACCTGTTGCCAATCAAGCTGACAAGATACACTACTCTGGTTTCTGTCAGCCCTTGATGACTGGTTTTGCATTCCAAATCAAATTCCTCCACCATTATGGGCCACAAAGTAGGCCTGACCCATACCAGTAGCTAAAGGCAAGTGTCTAATGCTAAAGTGCTGGCGGACGACAAAGAAGCCAGGAGATAAAAACATGCCCAGGCAAAAAGAGTTACAGATCCCCTCAGGAACCTGAAAGACCAGGCAGCTTCATTTGGGGAATGTAGGTGGCTTATGCCTCAGCATTACTTTGTTAATTACGAAAGCATGATTCATAAGAGTGAAATGACGCAGTGTAATTAAATTTAATTGAACTGTCCACAGTTCGGCACTCCTTAGGATTAATTACTGCATGCACAAGAGAAAATGAAAAGAAAAAACAGCAGAATGGAAACTGGTAGCATGCTGGGAACGATAACCTTCAAGGCAAATGTTTGCACAACTACAACTCTCCTCCTGATGTATCAATTGACACCTGCTGTCACTCTGTGGATAAAGGACACAAAGAGAAACGCATGGAAGCAGAGAGGAAGACAGGAACGGAGGAAAGGGGTCCCCTGGGTCGTCATTACAAGCACACACACAGGTTTCACAACAGCAGCATGCCTTAGGATATGCTGAGGCGGCACTCCCAGCATGAAGGAAAAGCGCAAATCCACAGTGGCACTGAAGACAGCATCACCTGCACTAAGGCACCAGGCTGCTGCTGGCAGTATTCTTGCTTCATAGCTTTGCACTTGAATGCCGAAGCAATGGGAGGAGCATAGTGCTGTGCACCAATCACCTACATGTGTGAGTGGAACAGTACATAAACAGCATGGTGACAGATACATAACTTGGCTAACATAATAGGGCCTCAACAATGGGCAGCTGGACAGCTAACTTGGTTATTTATTGTTACGGTTATTTTTAAATAACAAATCAACAATAGGATTCCATAAGTGTGAGGTTGTTTTCACTGCCGTTAATCACCCTTTACATTATGGTGTATGTAAATCAAACAAATAGCTTATATTGCCCTTCTCCCGTTCTAGGCCCCTGTGCTAATCATGTTCTAACTGCACCACTCACTCAGAGTGTCAAGACATGACACAAGGCAAGACAACTCAGGGCAAAGGAAAATACTATTTTGGCCTTGTGGATCGATACTGCACTTCCTGACATGATCTCTAGAGACCTGCATTATAAAGACAGGCCAGGACCAATCTAAAGTGATACTGATAAGAATTCCCCATACGTACTGAGTAAAGCTGAGGATTCACTTTTTTTTCACCCCAAAGTATTGTACTAATCAGCAGGCACATACATGTTTGTGAAGAGCTGAATAGCAAACATATTGCTTAGAAAATGATAGTATAAAATAAAGAAATGCAAAAACATAAAGTTTAAATATAATCATTTCATTTATTTAACAAAATTATAACTCCAAAGGTGGACAGCACTGCCATCGCTATTTTTTTCTTTTTCTTTTTTTTAACTGAACCGGCACCTTAACCAGCCAAGTAATCTTGACACATTACAAAAAATATTACAGCTCTTTATACCATTTATTTGTAAGCTGTTCAAATAAAAAAGAGTATTTATTAAGCCCAGAAGGACTCAGACATGCACATTCATACCGCACAGACAAAAAACAGAGGCAACAGTGAAGAGGACATCTGCCTCATTAAAAGAACAGAAATGTCTGAATCTGGAGGTTTGCACCACACCAGGTACAAATAATGGGCAGAAAAAATAAGTGAAATTAATAATGAAATTAACTGATGTACTCTGATTTTGTAAAAGTAAACAGTAATTAAGAACATTGTGTCTTGGATTATAAATTGTAAAGCCAAGCGCTTGTTAAAAAATAAATACAATTCTGATTGAAAACTGTGTTGGCGCTTCAGTCTCATATACTGTTTCAAGCTTGCATGCACCCTGCATACCCATACTCTCAGCCATAAGGGACTCTTCTAATTCCCTTTTTACCCCCATTTGCTTGTCCCTGCCCAGCATTGACAGCTGGACTCAGTGGGCAATAACCAGTGTCCAACACCAGCTGGATATCTTAGCAGTCTACATGCAAGCACTCTCTTTACATTTCTGAAGTTGGAAGAGTTCAAGGAGTGCCTCACTGGTAGCCGAGAGCTGACGCAGATCCCAGTCTTTGACTGTAGAGGGCGTAATGGGAATAGTAGGGTGCAGAAGCTGGTAAAGAGTGCATGGGCAAGGATGGGGCTGTGGGTAGATGCATTTTGCTGTAGGGATGGTAGCGTGCTAGCCCCAGGCTAGGAGGTGCTCTCAGGGAGAAGGAGGTTGGGAGAGAGGCTGGGCTGCTCTGGGGAGGCAGATGGAGGTGACAGGATGCAGCAGCGGCAGCAGCAGAGGAAGAAGAAGAGGGGTATGCTGACAGGAGCTTGCCATCCACGCCTGGTAGTGAGGTGTGTGTGCGCAAGTGGGACAAGAGTTCCTCTGAGGTTGTGAAGCGCTTGTCACAAGGTCCGCTGGCAGAAACCCAGTTACAGGCATGTGGTAGGGGCTCATTGGGCAGCATGAAGCCATATGTGTAGAGAGGGTGAGACAGTGACGGAGTGACACTGGAAGACAGTGAGTTCTGGTGAAGTGAGTGCAGATGGTGGGCAGGATACACCAGTGGAAAGCCACTCTTCAGTGAGGAAGGATCATGAACACATGTGCTGCAGTTGCTACCACCAAGGTGAGGAGCATTTGGGTAACTTAAACAGTACGGGTCCCTACACAAGCCTTGCATAAAAGAGGGAGGAGATGCTCCTGTCAGTGGGCTAGAGCTGGGGTGTTTTCCTGTGACCCCTACACCAGCACCACCAAGACTGGACTTAGTAGGGTCCATGCCAGGAACAAACTGACTGGGATAACCTGCATAAGTGCCCACTATAGACCCATGGTAGCCCATACTGGATGACGGGAGGGGAAAAACAGGATGACTCGATTTGAAAGGAGAAATAGAAACAGGGCCCAGTCCTCCAGGCTGTGCTGGTTGCGTGTCTGCCTTCCCTTCATGACTGGGGCTACTGTCCGAACTGCCATTACTGGAGTTGGCACTTGCTCTGGCATGGCTCGAATTGGCCAGCTGGGGACTGTCCAGACTAGCCTTACTCGACTCTGCCTCTTTCTTTAGATTACTACTGTTGTCAGCGTTTGCAGACTCTGTGGTTTGCAGCTCGGCATTCACAGTCTGTGAGTGGCCAGTTGGACGAGCTGAGCTGGGGGACACACTTCTTCTGTGTGTCTGAGGTGGTGAGCCTACTCTAGAGTTTGGAGAAATGGTGCGAGGAGGGTGCGACTGACAGCTCTGTGCGCTATTGCTGCCATTCCCTCCACCCATGGAAAGACAATAACCAGGCTTGTTAGTGCTGCTGTTGCTGTTAGTACCATCCCTCTGGCTGTCTGTGCCTATTTTGGAATAGGGCTTGAAGCTGGACTTGTCATCCAGCGAGGGCCGTTGCTCCCCGAGTTTCAGAGTTGAGGAGGAGCTACGAGACGAGGGGTCTTTATCACTGGATGTCACCGAGGCCAGTTTGGAGGATGAAGGAGGATCTGGCTTACCTATTTGAGAACAGGTCTGAGCCAAGAGGGCCAATGGACTCTTTTTAGCATCCAGCTGTAGGAGTAATAAAAATAAATTATTAAGTGTTAAATAAATACATAATATATATTTAGACCTAAAGTGTCAGTAATAGCCCGTTATTTTTATGTATTTGAATGTCCCAATTCCCTCAACAAGGAAATGATACAAACAAGGATGGTGGAAAAAAAAAAAAAAAAAAGTTGAGAGGATCTAAATCCACTGTGACTATGTTAACATTATTATAACATGGTAGTGTATTTTTATAAAGCAGTTGTTATTCCTATTTGTAAAAGTTTAAAATTAAGACATATACATTCAAAATGCAACTGAACAACATTTACTGAATGTATACATGCTATAAGGTTGAGATATAGTTAATAATATTTGTATGTACGTTTATTTCTGGTTTTTTTTTTAAGAATTGGCAAAACAATACAGTATTAAAACCTTTTGTTTCACTCCATGACGTTGTTATTTCACCAACACCAAACACTTGTGACTCATTAAAACACTAATATTCACGAGCCAGAGATATTCTAAAATTATTTTAATAAACTAATCTCTACACAAAGTTGTTCCAGTTTAGAAAAAAACACAAACATACATAGGGTTATGTTAATAAGAAATACATGAATAATGTAGAGCAGGTAGTGAAGGAGCTGAGTGATCACCTCGATACTGATGGGGGCTGATGTGAGGGGCTGGAGGTACTCCGGGTGCAGCAAGTGTCCTGAATGTGCCGTTAACATGGTGAGGATCTTCAAGGGTAGCCGCTTGGCCTGACGAAGAGGATCCGAAGGTTTCAGTGAGAAAACGTTAACGTCAATGTCAGCACACGGGCTTTTAATTCCAGAAACCTTTCTGAAAGGAAAGCTGCCGTCTTCTTGGTCGGGGCGAATAAACCTGTGTAGCGTAGCTCCACTGAAAGTATCTTTCATTTGAAATCGGGGACTAGCAGGGTCCGGTCCGGAGGATCACACGGGACATATTTAGTCCATACAAATCTCAGAGACTAATAGAAATAATCCACACAACACAAATGTCTTTGCAGGCGAGCACAATTGACACTTTCAGGATAGAATTACTCCATAGCAACTCATAGCTCCGGCTCCAGTCCTAACCGACACGAAGCGCCGAAAATTTCAAAAAGTGCCTTTTTCTGAGGCGAATTCCTCGGGTAACGTTTTCGACACGAGAGCACCTCGACGCGAATTTGGTTTAGGAGACTAAACAAATCCACAATAACTTCGACAAAGATTTACAAAACACAGCAAACAGCCAGAAGCTGCCTCCGTCTTCGTCTTGTTATACTTCACATACGTTAAAGCACAAACAGCACCTTCTGCCTCGCGAGCTGCCGTGCAATGGTCGTTGGCTGTATGTGTAAGACCGTTAGGGGTTTTTTCCATGCAAACCACGCCTCCTTGTGCTAGGATTGGTTAGAAGTATACGAGGCTTAAGAAGTACTAGCCAATCAGCACGTCGAAGGCGCGATGCTACTAGCCAATCCTAGCTGTAGAGAGGCGGGATTTGTATGAATACTGATATGGAAAAAGAAGCATAACAAGCTACTGGAGGCTGGGCTAATCGTCATTTAGGGCGGAGTCGTGCCGTATTTTGGGCGTGGCTCTGTCGAGTGATCCGCCCATCGATCCTTTGTCGCCTTTCTACTCATAGTGACATGAGAATGACTGCAACAGCCCTTCAAATGTCACCGTATTAGACTTGTATACAGACATCTCAGCTGTCTCATATTGCACACACACTGTGTTTTCACAACAGAGCGTTTCAAAATGCGTGACAGACAGAGGGCGCTTTATTCAGACCACTCAAAACCTCTCCACACCCATGGAAAACATCTTCAATTAATCTAGAAATTTTAACTGGTGACGTCAGTAGATAGTTATATTCCAGATCTATAATGTTATGCAAAACATGAAGAGTATATTTTAAAAAGAGGACAGTGGACCCCTATCCTGATTTGAACTTTAACCACAGAGACTTTTAAAAACATTTCTGCTAGCATTCTTTCAGGGATCTTAAAACTGACTGATTTATTTTATTCACTTCTGACTTCTATTTTCCTGTTAACTCCTAACATTTGTGTTTAATGTGGTGCACCAAGGCTCTCTGGAATCAACTGCCTGCTGAAAACAGCAGCAATGAAACAAGAAGGACTCTATAGTCGTGTCTATAAATCTGGAATGTTAATAACTTTATTGCATTGCTGCTCCTGACTGACTTGGCAATGAGCTAATTTCGTTAACCTAATTATACAATGAATTGGTTAAAGTGCTTAAAAATGATGCCTGACAAGAGCTATTAGTGGCAGCCCGAAATAGTCTGAGCTGGAGAGGCTTTGAAGCTGAGAATCCTTTAGCCATCTCAATGGAGTGCGAAATGTGTCCTTATCCTTCATAACCTATGGGCTTATTTCTACAAAGAGGAGGGGATGAATTTTCTCTCTGATCCTGCAAAGGACAGATAGGCTATTCATCTACAATAACACATTCATTTTATTTTCTGGCCTACCTTTTTGTCATTATAGTGTTTTTGACATTCTATTACATTGTAGAGCTGATGTATATATTGTGTTATTAGAAACATATCCCTTTTAAATCATACACTGTTGGCAGAAATGGTTTGGTATGTTTTTTAATGAATGTAAATTGCTGTTATGCAGCATTGTTGTATGTTTGTGTCAGACATTACATGGAATCCTTTTGAGGTCGGCTGGGGTCAGCTCAGTGATAAGAAGATTGGGCAACAGTCCATCAGGCAGAAAGGTCAGGGGTTAAATTGCACTGGAGACCGTGTGTGGTGATGGGTTTACTGTGTCACTGCTTTTCCTAAGATCACACACAGATGGTTAGCGTGAGTGTGAGATAATGGGTCAGGTTTTTTATCATCACATGCTGTAATTCCTGTGCCATTCTTTGTTATTTGAATAAAGAAAGCCACACGCAGCAACTAATGCTAGTTTACTGAGCTGTCCAATAGCTTTTGCTAAAATTAAAATAGGACAAATTAAGGAAATGAAATAATTGCTGCATATTTTATTATTTTAAGCTGTGAAGATACCAAACCAAACTGATAAAACAATAATCTACAATTTCATGTACATAGCTATGTACAATCAAAAAAACAAAGCCTTTCCAATGAATCTTTCGAACCCAAAGCTTCTCAATAACATTAGTCAAATGTTAAAAGTTAGTATTGTTGACCAATGGACAGGGAAGACCTCATATATGTTACAACATTTTAGATGATTAAGCTGTAGGAAATAGAGTAGAATTGAGCAATTACATCTTTGTAGGAGATATAACCATCAATGAAGAAACTAAAAATATAGCAGGCTAGCTAGATATTCACGTTCCTGACCACAGAGAGCACAAAAATTGCAATTATAACCTCATGAGTGGGAAATGAACCAAGGTCATCAAACCTTCTTTAGTCTTCATTAGAATGACTGTGCTCTTGGCTATCTCAACTATGGGAATGAATGGACGTTACCAGCAGATGACCTCTCCATGGGGTCATGACCCCAGATGAACTACTTTATCAGCCTTTTTGATTTTTTAACATAAGCTGATTCCACTTTTTCAGAATGTGTCCCTCTTTCTTCCAAACTTCTACTTATCTCATCTTATAGCATTTGATTCATTTTTAGAACTTTGCCCAGAAAAGGCGAGGCTAATAATCTAACAATCAGATTACTTTTCAGAGTCATTCAGATGAGTGAAACCATCAAAGTCAACTTGAAAGGCTTGAGAAACAAGCAGAGAGGAGGAGATCGGGGTGAGAGGAAGACAGAGAGAGGGAATAAAAAGACAGCAGGAGGCAGGAAAGCAGAATAGCCAGGGAGAGAAAGGGAGTGAGAGGGGGCGTGACGTGAACAATAGGGGATCGCTATGGGATGTTTCATGGGTCGCCTTGAAGTTGCTCGTCAACAGATGTGTCACCATGTTAATGACTGATTGCCGTTTCCTGTTGTTGATGATTGTCAAGCAGGTCCCCCTTTGTGATGCCTATAAATCTTGCGGACAGATAAATGGAGCCAGTGGCCATTATATCCACACAGAAGCACTTCATTTAATGATGCATGGATGGAAATTAAATGCAAATACTTTGCAAATTTACCACAAATGTTGTTAAGGCCTCTGTTTTTCACAGTACACAGTAATACATGCAGATAAGAAGTTCTATTTACTCTTTAAAATCTCACAAATGAGCCCCACGCTATCATACAGTTGAGCTATATAGCAACTGAGTTATTTAATGGATTAAAATCTGATTATTTAGGTCCACATGTGTTCTAATGTGAATATTTCCCATAATATTCATACCAACAAAGTGTAGATGGCTGGGGACTTTCCTCCAACATCATCAACAAATGGATAAAGACTGCTACAATTATTTTACATAATCAAATACAAAGAACATTCACAGAAACACAAACACACACACACCCCTCCTCACACATAGATCAGGCATGTTGATGGCCTTTGAAGTCATGTTTATTTACATATTCCCACACCTACCTAAGCTTTATCTCCCCGTGATGTCACTCAGCTTGGGTGAGTATTAGACTTATCTGCTCTTAGTCCTACAGCTCAGTCTCCGCTTCTGTCAACCTTCTCTCCTTCATCTATCATCTCAACCATCACCACAACACTTACATATTTTAAATTAAAGCTGCCTCCAGCTTCTCTTTCACCCTTTCAGTGTCTTATAGACCAAATGACACAAACCCACTGAGCAGAACTGAGAAGAACCTTATATGAAAGCCTGAGTCAGCCGAGTGCTTCCAATCAAACCAGAAGTGCTTCTTTTATGTCAGTTCTTCAAACATTTGACATCTTTATCTGTAAGACCAATAGGGGACACTTTTTACTTGATAACATTTAGCTCAGCAAAACCTACAAGTCCATGCTCACACATATGAACGCACGTACACACACAAAGGTGAGCATTGTGTTCATCATGTAGAAGTTATCACTGAAAGTGGGTGGGGAATGTATTTGGCTGGAACAGGCCAAGCATCAGGGCCACAATCTGATTGCTGAGCACCGTTGTGTGAAATTTCATCTGACATCAAAGGTGTTTAACTTCCTGGACTGTAGCCGCTCTGTGATGGAGCCACTACTATCTCCTGTAGAACGACTAGCTTAGGTAGCTTCACTACCGCACGTCTTACTAAACAGAACCTCTGTCTCAGAGGCCCCCAGGACTTTGCTGTTGACAGAATCTGTTCATCTGTTTCTTTGGTGTCTGTGTCATTGACATTGATTCCAACAGCCAGCATGGGAGTATTCCGATATGACAACAATAGCCATGACTAATGAGACTTACAGAAGTAGTTAGAGTAACCAAACCATATGCAGTTCCTGACAAAGGTTTGGGCCTGTGTTTTTCAGCCAAGATAAAAGTCGACTCCATAATAAATCTTTCATGTACAATAATAATACATTGAGATAAGATAAGGTGCTCTTAATGTCAAAAACTGTAGTAACTAGCTTAGTAAAAACAAATGGGGTGACAATGAAAAACATCACAAGTACTGAATTCTCTTTAGAATTTAGTACTGTAACCTGTCTATCAGCATAAGAAGCTTTTAAGTACTTGTATTTACTTTTTGAGATCATATAATCTACAATAAAGCTCCCAAGTAACCAAAAGAATCTAAATGATGTGAATGAACTTCACTATGATTAGAAATTACAATTCACCTACTTTTCTCACAAACATACTCAAGTAAGAGTATGTCCACTCAGAGGTTCTTTAGAACCATAGTGCATAACAAATAAGCATATTAAGACCCCTGAGTATGATCCATGTTTGTTTCCAAGCAAACTAAACGGAACACAGGACTTTAGCTAGCTAACTGTTTTTAGCCGTTAGCTTTATTTTTACACTGACTCTTTAGCTAGGATAATGTTTGTAAAAAGAACAATGAAACCAGTGAAATGAAACGTGAAAAGTTTTGTCTATATAACATACATAGTTTGATACATACAGTGGATTAATTTGACTCTGATGCTGAGATTCCTACTGGTGATCAGATCTGAGGTGATGAAAAATTAGGGATTAGGGATTAATGATTTTATGTCTGTTATTGCAAACCCTGTAAAGCTGCTTTGTGACATCAGTTGTAAAAAGCGCTTTATAAATAAAATTTGATTGATTGATTGATGAAAAAGAGGACACCTTAGCGGGGGGTGGGGGTGGGGTGGGATGGGTTTGGGGGAGCGGGGTTGGGTGGGGGAGTTGGGGGGCGTATAATGTATTACATGTTCAAATAAATGTTTTTGTTTCTTGAACAGAAATTTTATTATTATTGATTATGAATAAATATTGACAAATTATGATTTTTATTTTATTAATAATTACTAGTTACTATTAATAATATACTAATAATAACTATTAAACATTATTATGAATAACAAAATAATAAAAATTAATATTAATCATTACATCCATTCCATTCCATCTATTATCACACCCGCTTTATCCTTATCAGGGTCGCGGTTAGTCATTACATATTATTTATAAATAATAAACTGTTAAAAGCATGAAGCATAAAATTATCACCCAATCATTTTCAGTCAACTTCACTTCAGCTCATTATCACCAATGTTACACATATGTTTGGACTGTATATGGTCAATAGATCTTATTTACACAGAATTATTCCTCATTTTTGAGTAAAAATAAGCAGACATTCTGAATTATTTTGATAATAGTTACTCTTAGAGGCATGTAAATAGATGGCTTATCACAGACTGGTAGACGCACCAGACACACACTCAAATGTAAGTATGAATGAATTTTAATATGAAACCGCTGATATTAAAAAACGTCTAGCTGACGTGACACAGCCAATACAAACACTCAACACGTTAATAACTTACAGGTGAAAATGGACTGCAGGCCAAATTGCAGTCCAGACTCCATTTGAGGGAGTGACAGCGGCGGAGCCAATCATGAGCTTGTGGCAGCCTAAAGGGAAATCGGCTTGGATTTCAGCTGGATCTCCATTTAATATAACATAACATCTCACTCAAGCGAACCAAAATGAATAGGAGGAAGACGAGACTAGTTTGTGAATGAAACGCTTATCGAGTACAACAAAATCCCAGACGTTTGTGAAATTCCCCCCGGACGTTCTTTTTAAGTCTCAAAAAGAGGACATGTCCGGGTAAAAGAGGACGTCTGGTCACCCTAATGTATACACAAGCTTGACAAGCAGATTTAGCTCAGTGTAATGCATAGTTTTTTAATGGTTTGCTCAAAAACTACATGTCATACATCTGTCATGCATAATTTTTTTGTATTGACATATTTTGGTTTGATGGTAAATATGTCAGTGAGAACACTAAGTGAATAAGGACTGTAACTATATATAATTTTCTTCCTTGGTCCAGACCAAAGAAACCAAACTACGAATTTAAATGTTCTGAAATTAGACTATAAGTAGCTGAGTCAATGCAACTATTTCCTACCCACCTTTGGTCACTTATAAACAAAAATGTATAAGGAGTGAATGCTAACAACAAAGGTATTAGCTAAGTGTAATGAACACTTGTAATGTTATGCTAGCTGTCTATCTATGGTTCTACTGTTGTGGAAACTGTGTTTATATTGAAATCATTTACAAGTGAAGGTTGCCTCAGCTGGTCTAAGACTCGCCAGCAGAAATCAACTTGAATGATCATCCATCAACTGGATTGATATTCACTCTCAGTCTTGCTGTGGTGTAGGAGCACTGCTCCCATTATGGTGATTGAGGGATCCATAGTAGTTCTTTAAGAACGGTTAAGGTACAAGGAAATTGATGGCATCCACAGGACCCTGGGGCCAGAAACAAATGTCTCTGACTCACTCAGTCGCCACTGCGGTGGCGGTGTTGGAACAATCTATTACTATTGATGCTTACGTGACTGTAAGGGGAAAAACAAGGCCACATGCGGTGGGGCTGTGCTTTCCAGATCTGTCAGAAAGAACTCCTACTGAATGCATCGAGCTATCATGCTCAAAGCTAAGAGATGGTAAAAGGTTGCCAAATTTTAGGATTTAAAAACATTTTATGCAGACTATATTGGCTCCTAAACTATGTACACTGGAAGCTAGTGTTTCATGGTTGTTAACAATCCAATAAGAAACAACATGAGGAATCTGTACCATAGGAATCTCATCCAGGAGACACACTCTTAGCCACAGCATGAAGCTCTGTTTCTGTCTGCAGGGCAGATGCTTGTACAATACTTTTGAAACCTCTATAACTTAAAATCTCAAGTAAAGTGAAAGGGCAGCTGTCTTTGGTTTTGTAAGCCTCATTAATACTGAACAGATCCATAAAGCCAAATAATCTCACTTGACCTTCACAGTGCCTTAAAGCTCAATCAATGCCCGTCATTTATCAATCCCACTGAATTAGCTGTTTTTATAGAGAAGTCAATATGCAATTAAGGGAAGCTCAAATAAAACCCATTCACAGTGTTCAGCCCCTACATGCATGAACAAAGGAAAAGTTATTAAATTTGTGCTGTATCCCATATAAGCACTAGCAGCGGGAAGATTAATTTTAATATGCGCTGTGTTACAGATTGCGCACTGGAAATGTAATCTAAACAATTAGATAACCTCAGTAATGTATTCTGATTAGCGCTGAATTACTTTTCATAGACTGAAGTGTGAAATTGAGTACTTCCATCCAGTAAAAGGCACTGAACTGGAGATCATGGCCACTATTAGTCTGCAATTCTTTTTCATTTGTTCTCATTTTAAGGAAGAATATTTTTCTTGTAAAAATTTGAGCACAGTTCTACAGATAATCACTTTACATTTCAAGAACACCCTTTTGTGTGACTGTAGCAGATCACAGAGTTTTCAAATGATTACATCATTATATTCTAAATATATATATATATTCAGCAAAAACTTAAATAAACTCCAGTTAATTCAAAATGCTGCAGCCAGAGTCCTCACTAAAACCCGGAAATTTGATCATATCAGTCCAGTCTTAT
>BRDA01000004.1:36459-49373 GCA_036984385.1 Crenuchus spilurus | reverse complement strand
CACACACACACACACACACACACACACTATGTTTCTCTCTCTCTCTGTCTGTATGCAGTATGCAGAGTGTATTCAGGTTGTTGAGGCTGCTATGGTGATATCCTGGTGTGTATCTTTGTGGTTTCTCTGTGAGTGGAGATTGATTAGATGACTGTTTCAATCACATAAACCTGAGCAACGGCAAAGAACAAATTCACTTAAAATGAGAAAACGAAGTAGTTTTTCTTCATTACACCCACTAAGATCATCTCTCTCACACACTCTCTCTTCTCCTAATCTGTTTTTCTTTATTTTTCCCCTTCATAGTAAATCTTTCTGGCTGTCTCTGACATGTTCTTTAGTCTTATTGCATAATTCTTCAAAGACTCTGAAGATCGTTGTTACAGTGTTAAATAACGTTTGCCAGCATGTTGGAATTGGTGAAACTTTTCAACCTTGAACAAGCATCATACATCACATTGAAAGATTTTGCATATCTTGTTGGATTGTTTCTACCTTAATGACACACATAACCTCTCTGTTTGAAGACATGATGAAACATTGCCTGTTTTACCTAGTCTGTTCTCACATTCCCCCCTGTCAACCTCTGACTTTCCAAACTTGATCCCTCTTCCTCATAAGTAACTGTATTTAGACCACAAAGAATATGTGTTCTTTGGACTGGATGGGTGAGAGACTTAAGCTATGCTTGTCATCTGCTTTGAATAAACTCTGAAATCTGAAGATCCTTACTCTCCATGCCAACATTCTACATCCTGTATCAACGTAACCGCTAAACATTACCTCAAGTTTGAATATCATCTTTATAACATCTGTTTATATATGATTACAATTACATTTCTGGTTTAGAGCCATTCAGTCTATTTTTCTGTAAATTATAGATATTATTAAAACGTCCACAGTTTGACATACACTTCATATTCCTACTTACCAACGAGTTAGTAAGACATCCATGTATCCTGATTTTCAATATAATTTTTCCCTGCTTGATTATATGCATTACTGCAGAGCCTGGGGCTGGTTGGGGTCTGTGCATAGGGAAAGCACTTATCTGTGTCTTCTACACTGCCTGGAAAAGACTGCAGTTTCTGCAGAGTTTCTCTCTCTGCTGGAGTTCCTGAATCTTTTCTCTAGCACCACATGAACCAAACCATTCTTCAAACAAGGCTAGGGAGTCGCACCCACCTTATACCAATGGAGAGATGACTGCACGATTCAGCCTGTTTTTCCAGTCTTTAAGGATAGCCAGTTAGAAACCAAATCAGTACAGTGTTCTAGAGTGTGTTGCTCACCTCTATGTTACAGAACAAATGTTTGCATGTGTACATCAGTGATGTGTTCTAGAATGTGTACATCGGTGTTGTGTTCTAGAACATGTGCATCAGTGTTGTGTTCTAGAATGTGTAAATTTTTTTTCCTGGGACGTGTACATCGGTGTTGTGTTCTAGAATGTGTACATTGTTGTGGTTTTCTAGAATGTGTACATCAGTGTTGTTTTCTAGAATGTGTACATTGGTGTTGTTTTCTAGAATGTGTAAATTGGTGTTATGTTCTAAAATGTGTACATTGGTTTTTTTTTTCTAGAATGTGTACATTGGTGTTGTTTTTCTAGAATGTGTACATCAGTTTTGTGTTCTAAAGTGTGTACACCGATGTTGTGTTCTAGAATGTTTACATTGGTGTTGTGTTCTAGAATGTGCACATTGGTGTTGTTTTCTAGAATGTGTACATTGGTGTTGTTTTCTAGAATGTGTACATCAGTTTTGTGTTCTAAAGTGTGTACACAGATGTTGTGTTCTAGAATATTTACATTGGTGTTGTGTTCTTGAATGTGCACATTGTTGTTGTTTTCTAGAATGTGTACATCAGTTTTGTATTCTAAAGTGTGTACATTAGTGTTGTTTTCTAGAATGTGTACATCAGTTTTGTATTCTAAAGTGTGTACACCGATGTTGTGTTCTAGAATGTGTACATTGGTGTTTTTTCTAGAACATGTACATCAGTGTTGTGTTCTAAAATGGGTACATTGTTGTTTTCTAGAATGTGTACATCGGTGTTTTTTTCGAGAATGTGTACATTGGTGTTTTTCTAGATTGTGTACATCAGAGTTTTTCTAGAATGTGTACATCGGTGTTGTTTTTCTAGAATGTGTACATTGGTGTTTTTCTAGATTGTGTACATCAGAGTTTTTCTAGAATGTGTACATCGGTGTTGTTTTCTAGAATGTGTACATTCTTGCAGTGTTGAATATTGAAAAAGCAAGAAAAAATATGATAAATGTAATGATAAAATAATTGCTCTGGTTCTTATTAATGTTGACTATAGGCTGATTACAATATATAGTGTACACCATGTCTTAATGTAATTTGACATTATTGCCTGGGGAGTGTAGTTCCTTGGCCTGGAATTAAAGCCACAAGCGTGACAAAATGGCAGAGTAAGTAATCACTGAAAATGACCTATTCTATACAATTTGTCTTTCATTATTAAATATGTGCCCACTGGCCAGCAATTAATCATTTCTATACAGTAGATCACCCTGCAGAGAGTTCTTCTTTACTGTTATCACACAGAGCAAAAGAATAGGTGAATCTACAGCAGTGGAGGATTTAGGCAGTGTTTGTGGTTCATAAGCAACTGCTGCTGTAATGCTGTTGCCTGTGCTGTATTTCACTGGGTGACTGTTGAGATTGCTGTTTTGAGGAGATGAGCAGAGCTGGAGCCAAGAGAGGAAAATTTAACTGCAGCTTGTAAAAATGTTACTCAGACAGGGAGGGGAGGAAAGAGCAGAAAACAGAAGCGAGAAGTAATTATAGATAAAGTCAGGAAATGCATGACTGAGCGAGAGAGTGGATGTATGTGTGTGTAGTAGAAGGAGAGGAAAAAAAGATATACAGGACATTAAATAGTGCTAAAGAGTGCATGTGTGTGTATATATGACCATGAAAGAAGATGAGAGAGAGAGAGAGAGAGAGAGAGAGAGAGAGTAATAGGAAAGGTGAAAGGGAGAGAGTGGATAGAATAAAAGGGAGACTGTATTAGAGAGAGAGAGAGAGAGAGAGAGGCAGCAGTGTTGTGTGTTGTGTCTCAGAGGGAGCTGTCCACACAGAGCGGTGCTGAAAGTGGAATACTGCTCTGCGGCACAGAGCGAGAGAGAAAGAGCAAAGGGACGAAGAGCAACAAGAAGGGGAAAGAAGAATAAGTGAATGAAGGAAAAGACTGGAAGCGGCCTGCTGGACATTTATTTTTAATTTACTTCTCTGGAAATCCTACATTCATATATTATTCATCCACTTCATTCACTTCTTTTGTAGCAAGTTTGTGGAATAGGATTATTTTTCTACTCAAAAGTTATAGAGGTGGTCCTTGCCAATTGGCTCCCTATTGTTCTTCGTCTTTCTCTCGGTCAATTTTCCTTTATTAGTCTCTCTCCTTTCTGTCTTTCCGCTCTTCTCTTTTTTGTCCTGGGTATCCCATTTCCCAGGAAGAGGAAGAGGGTGTGGAGTAACGGAAGGATCAGCAAATGGATTGAGAGATTGTTGTCTTTTTTGCCTATTCATCAAAAAATCACTGGAGGGTTGTCCTCTCCTGGGAAAGGTGGAACGGAACTTTGTCACCTTTTTTCGCAAGTGTTTTTGACCTTTTTTACGTACAAACATGGCTCATTGATTGAGATCATACTGGCATTGCTTAACCCCACAGGTTTGGATCCAATTTTTCTCAGACTGGACCAGTTCTGATCCTTGACCTTTAACCCTTGGTGACCCTGCATTTAAGTGAAGATGTCAGCCTGTGCTAAGCGCTGTAAACATGGCCTGGTGAAGTTTGCTGTGTCTGTGCACAAATTAGTGACAGGAACTCTCATTAAAGGTAAGTTCTCATTCAGAACATGGTCTGCACGTTTGTGACTGATGTGTAAAGACAAAGCTGATTAAATCAGTGTAATAGCTGCTCCTGTGATCTGAGTTCAATTACTAATATAATCAAATAACCAAATAATGTGCATCTGTCTGCTTTAGGTTATCTTTACTGAACCTTAAAATTACATTAGGAAAAACTTCAACTACAACATACTGTTTGTATGTTTTCCAAGTCATTATAGAACATATATATGTAATCCTATATGTCTGTATCAGTGCACACTAATCCTGTTTGTGAAGATCCACCCTCCTGCAGAGCTCCAAATCTAATCTACATCACCACCAGATCCAGCTAATCAATGCCTTTGCAGAACCATGATTAGCTGCAGTAAGGCTGTTAGATGAGGTTAGAATGGTCAGATCTCTTGTGTTGATAATCCCTGCTTTACATCAAATTGTATTTGTTTTTGAAAGTCATCTTGTGCATCTGCAGTGATCACAAACAGAAGTGGATTTCAACAGTCATCAGATTGTCACACAAGTCCTAAAAGTAGATAAAGAGAACCAAATTAAACAAATAAAATATGACTTGGCCATTTATTTATTGTGGAAAATGATCCAATGAATATTTGTGAGTGGCAAAAGTATGTGAACCTTCGCTTTAAGTATCTGGTGTGACTTCCTGTGTAGCAGTAACTGCATTACATTTCTGGTAATTGTTGATCAGTCCTTCCCATCGTTTTGGAGGAATCTATAAACTGCTTGCTCCAGATCCTTCTGGAACATTTCTATTGGATTAATGTCAGGACTTTGACTTGTTTCGGTCATTCCAAAACTTTGTTCTTGAACCAGTCTTTGGTAGAATGACTTGTGTGCTTAGGGTCATTGTCTTGTGGCATGATCCTTGTTCTCTTGAGATTCTGCTCACAGATTTCCTGACATTTTAGAATTTGTTGGCACAATTCAGAATTCAATGAAGGCAAGCTATCCTATCACAGATGCAGAAAAAAACAAATAATGATATCACCTCTGAGTTTCACAGATGGGATGATGTTTTATGCCGCTTCTATGCTTTCCTTTTTCCAAACAACTCCTAGTACCGACACTGTTAGATTAACCATTACTACTACCCTAGAAGGAAGGAAAGATTAAGCACAATATAAGAGTATAATGTTTACAACAAGATATTTAAACAAGTGCTAGCTTAATTTAAACTAGTTCTAGCTTAAACATTTCTCATTTAAATAGAAAAGATCTATTTTTGTCCCATCTGTCCACAAACTGTTCCAGTTGCCTTCTGGCTTGTCCTTGTGATCTTTAGCAAACTGCAGATGATCAGCAATGTTCTTTTTGCAACCCTGCCATGCACACCATTGTTCATTATTCTTCTGATGGTGGACTCATGAAGTTACATTGGGTTCCTTTGTGTCCTCGCTGACTATTACACGCCTTGCTCTTGGTGTGATCTTTGTTGGTCGACCACTACTGAGGAGGGTAACAATGATCTCGAATTTCCTCCATTTGTACACAATCTGTCTGTGGATTGGTGGAGTTCAAACTCTTTAGAGATTGTTTTGCAAACTTTTCCAGCCTGATGAGCATCAACAGCTCTTCTTCTGAGCTCCTCAGAAATCTCCTTTGTTTGTACCATGATACACTTCCCCAAACATCTGTTATGAAGACCAGACTTTTGCTAGATCCTTGTTCTTTAAATAAAATCAGGGTCCCCTGATCTGCTAACTCTAGAGGTTCACATGCTTCTGCCACTCAGACATGTAATATTGGGTCATTTTCCTCAATAAATAAATGACCAAGTCTAATATTTGTGTCTTATTATTTGTTTGATTTGGTTCCCTTTATCTACTTTTAGGACTTGTGTGGGAATCTGATGTTGTTTTACACCAAATATACTGTATGTAAAGAAAATGTTAAAATACAGGGATCACAAACTTTATAAAGTACCATTATCTATCTATCTATCTATCTATCTATCTATCTATCTATCTATCTATCTATCTATCTATCTATCTATCTATCTACGTATCTTTGTCTGTCTGTCCATTTTTATTTTCTGTATGTACAGTATGTATGTAATTGTGTGTCTGTGGTAGAGAAAGAGGGAAGGAAATGGAAAAGGAGAAAGAAAGAATGACAGGAGTTTTAGTGCTGAATCATTTTATCATTTCATTGTATCTATTGTGCATTGAACAAGAGGAAACATTAAGAACTTTTCCACTTCTCTCTCTCTCTCTCTCTCTCTCTCTCTCTCTCACTCTCTCTCTCTCTCTCTCTTTCTCACACACACACACACACACACACACACACACACACACACACACACCTCTCTCTCTCTCTTTCTCACACACACACACACACACACACACACACACACACACACACACACACACACACACACACACACACACACACACACACTTTTTGAACTAATAGATTGCCACACATTAATAATAACTGGAGGCACATATTTTGGCTTGGAAAAATGGAAAAATCCCCATTCAACCACAATGAAAATGTCTTATTATGACTAATTTAAGTGTTTTGCCCAAATATTGAATGTACACACTTTACCACTTACCCCACAAATAGTCAATCATCCACGACATGTTTGAAGTCTAATTCCTGCTCATGTAGTTAAGAACTAGAGCTGCAGTTCTGTTGTCACTAACAAAGACTTGAATGTGATGGGACCCACTCAAACTGCATCCAGCTCTTAATACTTCACAGATACCTGAAAGCTGTGACCAATTCCTCTGCTTCACATTCCCACACAGCATGCAAAAAAATTCTGTTGTGTCAGTTCAGCTTGTAGCATATGTAATGATTTTTTGAGGATGCTAGTAGCCTTCATGTTCCCCTGCACTCATGTATCTGACTTTCAGAAGGTGAAATTCTAGAAAATAAAGTCACATCTGCAGAATTTGTGATCAAATGTTAGTTGCTCATATCAGCTACTCTTGAAAAGTTTGGTCTTGTTGAAATTGGTTTAGTTTGTATCAGTTGTGGTGTAGTTTTAGTTTCACTTTCTTTCAGTGGTCCACATGCACAGCAGTCCATCGGGAATTGTCCCAGTCCTCTAAATGCCCACACAGTAAATATGCCAGTGTTAAATCAACACTATTAGAGTTAAATTAACACTGAGAGTGTTACATTGTGACACCCTCAGTGTTAATTTAACTCTAATAGTGTTGATTTAACACTGACAGATTTACTGTGCAGTTCTGGGTTTTTCCAGAATGTTTGGATGACCAGCCCTGGATACGCCTAGCATGTAATGTGAACCATCTTAAGTTTGCTGGATAGCATTTAAATACAAATAAAAAATTTTTCCTTGTCAATTTCCAGTTATTCTCCATCATGTGCAGACATGTCATATTTGTCCTATGATGTCACAACAGTACATTTGAAGGACCTTTCATGAGACTGTTCTATTTGAGTACTCTATTGTTCTTGGGTGCTGTAGTTTTATCCCACTATTTGAGTTTTCATGAAGACAGTAGAAAGTAGACAAAACTTTGTCAAAAATTAATATATCAAGTGTGTCCAGTCTTCCCAGTTTGGCCAAGAATGTCCCAGATTTTTTAGTACTTTAGTTTTTGGCTACGAAAAACATCTGTAAGCAGTTTCTCAAAGCGATGGAGGCTGCTGTGTGGAAGTAAAACCGGGAATGGTCTTCACAAAGAATCCATAAATTCCAGTTTGGAGTATTTAATTTTCAAGACTTTAGTTATTGAATGAATTGTTATCTGAACTGTGTCTGTGATTTTGTTCATTTTACAGCAACAGTATGTCATACAGTGTCGTAAGCATGTTGATTACTTAATAACTGTGATGTGAGATGTGTGATGTCTAATGTATGTAAGGCTGTATGATGCTACTTGGCCTTTTTGTTTTCAACATAAGCCTTATAACTCCAGTCCAAGATAAAAGGAGCACATTTCAGATACTACTATGCTATAAATGAACTTTTACTTTAAGGGCAGAGCTGTTTAGTTCAACAGAAACTAAAGGAAGAAGGTGGACCTGTCAAGGTGGATATAACAGACACAGTTAGAGAATGCAGCTTTTTGGGTTGTTATACAATGCCTGATCACACAAACTAATGCATATACCACATCAGCTGCATCTGGAATAATAGACCAGAGAAATGTATGCAAAATACACCAATCACACAGCGAAAGATACATCAGTGAGGAGACAGTTGAGTGGTGATGTCAGAGGGTCCTGCTGTGGCTTCAAAGCTCATTAGATCACTCTTTTCACACACACACACACACACACACACACACGCACACACACACACACACACACGCTTGTGTGTGGAGTTTAATCTGATGTACTCAGATGCAGATGCTACACTGCCTGTTCCCTTAGGAGACATGAGACTAAACAGAGACACAGCCGTGTGTGTGTGTGTGTGTGTGTGTGTGTGTGTGTGTGTGTGGGTGGGTAGTTCAAGGTGTCAACATGCTTTAGTTTTAAGGGTCCATTGATTTTGCTCTGCTCTCTTTATGTGTGAAATGCCTCATGAGACATGATGGAATATCAACCAGGCATAATGGAGACTGAAGTGTGTGTATGAGAGAGACAAAACAGAGAGGAGGGGGGGGGGCACAGAAATATAATGCAGAGTCATAATACACAACATCATTACAGTGATGCAATAGACTGCAATATAAAAACTCAAAGTGTGATTGAACACTTCATCAGAGGTTCCTTTACCTTTTTTCTTTTCTTGAACTTTCCTCTGTCGACATGAGGAACAATTCTAGCAACTTTATATGAACTGTTTGTCTGTTCAGACAGAAAAGATGATTGTAATTCTCTTTTCTATGGTTTGCCTTCAAAAAACCCCTCAGCTATACATCCACAATTCTGCTGCCAGCTTCCATATGCACACATAAATCTGCTCATATCACCTGTTCTGCACCAATTACACTGGATCCCTGTCACTGAACACATCCGCTATAAACTGATACTGTTGACCTTCAAGGCCTTACATGCCTCCTACTTATCTGGCTGAGCTTTTACATCCTTATGTCCTTCCACGCCAGTTATAGTCTTCTGAGTCTGGCCTGCTGGCTGTTTCTCACTTCAGACTGTCCTCTGTTGGTTGCAGATCCTTTAGTGTGGCCCCTCATAATCTCTCAAACTCTTTACCTTCCTCTATTCACTCCTCCCCCTCTGTGTCCAAATTTAAATCTTCTAAACATATTTATATTTTTTGAGAATACTTTCATTTTGTTTTGTTTTTTTTGTCCCCGACTGTAATGTGTTCTTGGGTTTGTGAAAGTTGCTATTTAAGTGTAACCTATTATTATTATTATTATTTTTTTTTTATTTTATTTTATTTTATTTTTTTAATTAATTAATTAATTAATTAATTAATTAATTTATCTGTCCACCCTGTTTCATAATAATATACTAAAACTATTCAGATGTGTAAACAATGTCTGCAATAAAACTTTTGTGAATTTGACCAGTTTTACGAATCAAATGTTGAGAAATTTAACAAAAAGACCAAAGAGCATATACAGGGTTTCTACATCTATATGCAATATATAAATATATACACTACTCATAAAAAATTAGGGATATTTGGCTTTCGGGTGAAATTTCAACCTAAAATGCACTCTAACCTTTAAAGGTGAACTTAATGTGACCTTCTCTAAACGTATGAATGCAGATCTCCAACTGTTCAACTTCAAACAGGATGTTCTCAGACAGAAGTGAGCACTGAGCTTAGAGTGTCACAGAGTATCATCAGCAGGTGCTACAGAAATACAGAGAGACTGGAAGAGTCACAGAAAGGCATAGAAGTGGACGTCCTTTGGCCACATCCCACACTGATGACCGCTTCATGGTGAACAGTGCCCTGCAAAACTGGATGATGAATGCCACACAACTCAAGACACGTTTAAGGGAGGTGAGAAGCACCCAAGTGCCATGTCTTACCATTCAAAACCGTTTACATCAGCGTGGTCTGTGTGCTAAATGACCTGTAATGGTACCTGATCACACCACCAGGCACAGGTGTCAACGTCTTGTATTTACGCTGGATGAGGGACCAGTGAGCCTCAGTGATGTTCACTGATAAAAGTCGATTCATGCTGAGCAGAAATGATGGCCACTAACAATGTTGGAGATGTGAAGGAGACACTATGCATTAGCCACTGTTGTCACCATACAGACCTTTGGTGGTGGTGGTGTTTGTGTCTAGTCAATACAGAACTGCTCTACAGCAGTGAATGGTAAAGTGACGAGCCCATACTACTTGAATAACATCATTAATCCAGTCATGGTGCCTCTGCATGAACAACACAGGTCTAATTTCATCTTCATGGATGATGACAATGCTCCAGCTCATCGAGGTCACATCATTAAGGAACGGCTGCTCGAGACTGAGGTACCTCAAATGGAGTGGCCTGCACTTTCTCCAGACCTGAATCCCATAGAAAACCTATGGGATCAGCTAAGTTGCCGTGTAGAGGCTTGTAACTATGTACCCCAGAACCTCAATGACCTGAAGGCCACCCTTCAAGAAGAGTGGGATGACATGCCTCAGCACACAATAAGTCAACTTGTGAACAGCATGAGATGTCGTTGTCAAGCTGTAATTGATGATCAAGGGCACATGACATTATTGAGACATTGACATTTCTGTTGTGTCAATAAATTGTTGGAGATGAGGAAATCACCACTGAATGCTATCACCATAGGACAGGGGTGGCCAACTCCAGTCCTGGAGAGCCACATTCCTGCCCAGTTTGGTGATCTCCTTGTTCAAACACACCTGATTCAACTCAGCAGGCAATTAGCAGGTTTAATTTTAGTGTCAGAGCACAAAGATCACCAAACTGTGCTGGACACCGGCTCTCCAGGACCGGAGTTGGCCACCCCTGCCATAGGACATCTACGTAAATGTCCTACTTTCATGATATAATATCACTGTATCGTGAACTTGTAGTGTATATAATATTAGGCCAACATATCCTTTAGACCAGAACCTTGTCTCAAAACTAGAGTAAAAGAGGGTCTGAAGCATCAGACAGCATATTTGGAAGCATAGTTCTCTGTAAGGTAGCTTTTAGAGGCTTTTAACACTTCAGTACGTTTCTCTTTAATGGCACATTTTCAGATGAATCTGCTCTGAATGGCTGTTTACATCTTAAACTCTTAAACTCTGGTTTGCACTCAGCCCGTCTAACTTCTAAACCTAACTGAAGAATATTTCAGCAAACTTACAAAGCTTTCCATGTAGTAAGTGAGTAATAATCATTACACTTACCTTTGGTTAGGGAGAACAAGTGTATTCATTTTTAAAGTTGTATTGATTCCACTCACATTGTCATGATTCCAGTCTTTTACACTCATGTTACTGTTCAGTTAAGGTGCAGCACTCACTCTACCGTAAATCAGCTTCTTTATTTAATTGCAACCATGACATTTCATCCCACGTTTCCAAGCCTTCATCCTTTATTATGTTCAGCTATGAAAAGATAATCTGTTCTGTTATCCTCAGAAGGAAGAAGGACCTCTTTCAGTGTTACACACAGAAATTTGGGTCTCTGCCTTTATTCTATTCATGCAACGAACACATACACAATAGTGAGCACACACACACAAACACACACACTAGGGAGCAGTGAACATGCACATGCCCAGCTCAGTGGGCACCCTGTTGTCTGTGGTGCCCGGGGAGCAGTTGGAGTTTAGTTGCCTTGCTCAGTGGCACTTGTCCAATTGTTCAGGACCATTGGTCCCAAGCCTGCTTCTCTAACTTTTAGGCCATGACTGCCCTCTAAAAGTCAACATATTTAAGTTTTAAGGCACACAGTTGGAATTTAAGGGCTGTATTGTACATTTAAGGGTACATTTGCATTGCACACTTTGCTGGACAAAAATGTGCCTGCTTGTACTTTTCTGCCAGTGCAGGGTGTGCTAATAAAAGTCACAGAGTCTGAGGTTAGCATATGAAATAATGCAGAAATACTGGGAAATTCATTTAGTTCTCTTTTAAATATGCCAAACCCGGGAAAAGTGCATTCTATTCACATTGTGTGCTGATGAAAAAAGACCTCCACTGTCCTATTGCTTAGGTCTTTATTACTTTAGTGAAAATGACTGTCTACAGAAAAGAGTCAGGTTCTGAGAATAGGTAGGGCTAAAAAAGGTGAATATGCAGAAAATTTAAGAGTGCATTTCAACTCATTTTTGCTTTCTCAACATGAGGTGAGTGGATGATTAGTTAATGTGCTGGTACTGCCAAGAGTTTCCATAAAAGCATACTCAGTTGATATTAGAATATAAGTGTTCAGCAGGAACTGAAAATGACTCATTTGAGTGAAGGATGTCTGATTTGATACACTTTGACAGTGAGTTCCTGTTTCCTTAAAGGTAGAACACAGTGGCAGATTCAGAATGTTTTAAGGGCAGGGGTGATTTTTTTTCCATGCCATGGGAGTGGCATCTACCCATGCACTTCATCATGTACAATTGTAGGAGAACCCTATACAGCACTGCATCACATTTTCTCTACTGAAAAGGGCTCACTTTGGGAGCCTGTCTAGTAGGGGTGCAATAGAGGACACTTAATGTGCACATTGGCGGTCGCCCCCCTGCCCCCCTCTGAGTCCTCCAGTGGTAGAGCATGAATAAAACTAAAACATGAATAAGGATGCAAAGAAAGTAAACATAAAGTAAGCAAAGATTGCATATATGCTATTTTTTAGATATGTAACATCACTTTGAGGAAAACCTGAGCTTGTGCTTAGATTTTGTTTTACATCTATACTGCCACCTTTTGGATGAATAATGCTACTGCTACGTGTGAATTTTAGCTCATTTTTTATAACTTGCTTTTTTCTGTCCATAAGTAAAATTTAATTTAAGGAAAGATTTAAAATAAAAAGACATATTCTGTATAGTGATAAAACTGCATAAATTATTATTATTATTATTATTATTATTATTATTATTATTATTATTATTATTATTATTAATAATAATAATAATAATAATAATAATAATAATAAT
>BRDA01000004.1:15730-36359 GCA_036984385.1 Crenuchus spilurus | reverse complement strand
ATATATATATATATATATATATATATATATATATATATATATATATATCAATTTATTTGAAGTTTAGACTGTTTATATTTATAGATTTCTATGACATGTTTACATTTTATCTAAAATGCAACTGACATTTCAAATACCATAAGAAGTGGTAAACATTAATAAGAGAAACAAATCAGAGAAAGATATATAATATGTAAGAAAATACAGTGATGGTTTTTATCCACTTTTGCACTCTTGAACATGCACACTGTGGAAAACCCAGTTGCCTCTATACTGTAATGCACAGATTATGCTAATTCAGATTATGCAATACAAGCACTTTATAACCAGGATTACTGGGATGAATTTAAGTAGTGCTGTAGAGAGAGGAGAGAGGAGGAAAGCGACAGAGCAGAGTTATATTGGGAATGCATGAATAATAAGCTCCTTATGTGAAGTACCTATGTATTATGGATTATGTAATAAGAGTCAGTATATTTATATGAAGAGTCAGTATATTCTGTAAATAGTTGATGACCAGTATTTATTGCCTAAGACTATAGTGCTTAAGTGTTATTTGAAAGTTTAATTCATATTTTTTTCAGTATTCTGCATGTTCTCCGAATAGTATTATTACACAAATTAAACAATAAGTTTTTCTATTCAAACGAGTGACAGTGTTTAATAGTGGCAATGAATAATTGTATTTCAGCAAAATATAATCATGAATAATTGGCATATTTATTTATTGGTAAGCATTTGTCTTGACATGTGTTTGAATAAAAATTATTTAATTTATGTGCTGTCAGCTGATATCCTGTCCTGAATTTGTAATGATGTAAATCTTCCTAAGCCATGAAACAGCAGTTACAGACATCAAAGTTTATGAGAGAATGAAGTTCAACATTTTCAGATTCTAACTATTATAACAGAAACATTTAACGTTTAAATTTAATGTAATGTTTTGGACTAACTGTCCAGACATCTATTACACTTTTTTTTAACTTGCACATATCATGACCAGTTTACACTGCAGTCTGAGTTCCTGAATCTTATGATATAATGAGCCTGGGAATTTAACAGGTTAAAGGTTACGTACATGCTTACATTATTTATATATAATTTTAATAACTTTTTTCTTATAATTAATAGTTTGTATTACATGGAACTCAAAGACACACACACACACACACACACACACACATATGTATAGTAACGAAGTAGAACTACTTCACTATTGTACTTAAGTACTGAAATGCTGTATCTGTACTTTACTGGAGTATTATTTTCTTCTCCTACTTCCACTTTTACTTCACTACATATTTTCCATTAGTTTAATATTTTTACTCTGATACATTTTTTAATTTACTGTATAGTTACTTGTTACAATTTTAGGTAGATGGCGCTGTCACCGGGTCAAGCGATCAGGCTGTGTCATGAGAAAACTGCGCATTCTCTGGTCGCGTCCCGCCTTTTACTCTCGGCCTGCCTTCACTTTAGCTTCGTAAGCCAAGATGGAAGAGCCAGAAACACCTCCTTCACCACTTTCAGCACCTTCCACACCGGTGATTGTGGCGGTGAGGATGAGGAAGGAGACGGTGAGAAGGAGCTGTCTGTCAGGTTCAACACACCCCTTCCAGCATCAGCAGCCTGCGAGAGGCTCTTTAGCATTGCAGGATTAGTCTTTAGCCCTAGAAGAACAAGACTGAATGCAGTCATTTTTGAAAACCAACCAAAAAATAAACAAAAGATTTCTGGATTCCTTAATATGACTGCTTTATGCACCAGTTCAAGAAGAGAATAAGCCGTTGAGGGGAAAAAAGCACAAGCAGCTTTAAAGGGGGAAGGGACATAGTTCATCATTAGTTTTTTGTTTAAGTGTTAAGCCCAGTTTTTTAAGTTGCTTCTTGTTTTTGCATACAGAACACTTGTATTTGTGGTCTTTGACAGCTTTGATTTAAGTTATATATAAACAATTTGATAATCAAACTTTGACTGCTTTCTTTAATTAATACAAAACACAATACTTGTACTTTTTACTTTCAGTACTTGAGTAATCATTTTTAGAATAAACTACTTGCAATACTTAAGTACAAAAAATGCTGAATACTTCTGTACTTCCACTTAAGTATAGTTTTTAAAGAACACGTCAACTTCTACTCAAGTCAATTTTTTGATAGAGTACTTGTACTTTTACTCAAGTATGGGTCTCTAACACTTTATACATGTCTGCTCACACACACACTCTACATACAGCACAATTTTTTTTATTGTTGTGGGAACCAAAACTTGTTTACACACGTTGTGGGGACCCTCCTTCCTCACAATGTAAATCATTAAATTAGAAAGTTTAGTTTTAGGGTTGCTTAATGCTAAATGTGGTCTCCAGCAAATGAATGGAAATCAGTGCAATGTTCCTACAACAGGTGTGTGTGTGCGTGTCTGCGTGTGTGTGTATGACATTTATTCTTATTGTCTTAAAACTGAAACATGTTTGAGTAAACCCAGTCTTACATTAAACATACAGTTTAGGCATGGTTATGAGTTTTATTGTCTGGTATTGGTAATGAGTATGTTTCCATCTAGTGGTCAGTTTCTGCAAGTGCTGCAAGACGTGACTGCTATAGTCCTGCCTGTATTCACTATTGTTATAAGTGTGCCCATATGTTTTGTTTGTAAGTCACCTTAGTCACCTGAACTGTGAAATGAACCTCATCTATCACATTATTTTGTGTGTGTGTGTGTGTGTGTGTGTGTGTGTGTGTGCCTGCTATGCTGTGCTAACTCAGTAAGGATAGAAGTAAGGATAGAATTATAGAATAATTCCTCAGTGACGCTCCCCAAACCATCACTGAAAGTAAATTTTGCATTTTATTTGGAAATCAAAATCAAGTCTAGAGGAACAGAGGAGACACACACAATCCAAGCTGCTTGAGGTCTTAATGTGAAGTTTCCACAATCAGTGATGGTTTGGGGAGCCATGTCATCTGCTGGTGTTGGTCCACTGTGTTATATCAAGTCCAGAGTCTGCACAGCCTCTTCCAGGACATTTTAGAGCATTTCATGCTTCCCTTTGCTGACAAGCTTTATGGAGATGCAGCTTTCATTTTCCAGCAGGACTTGATACCTGCTGACACCATCAAAAGTACCAATACCTGGTTTAATTACCACAGTATCATTGTGCTTGATTGACCAGCAAACTCACCTGACCTAAGAGACAAAAGACCCATCCATGCAGACGAGCTGAAGGCCGCTATCAAAGCAACCAGGGCTTCCATAACACCTCAACAGTGCCACAGGCTGATTGTCTCCATGCCACGCTGCATTGATGCAGTAATTAATGCAAAAGAAGCCTCAACCAAGTACTGAGTGCATATATCAATCAATCAATCAAATTTTATTTATAAAGTGCTTTTTACAACTGATGTCACAAAGCAGCTTTACAGGGTTAGTAATAACAGACATCAAATCATTAATCCCTAATCTTCGGTGAGCAAGCCAACGGTGACAGTGGCAAGGAAAAACTCCCTCAGAGCTGGAGGAAGAAACCTTGGGAGGAACCAGACTCATATGGGGGACCCATCCTCCTCTGGTCTGCTAATTCTAAGTGTGTGATGAATCATAATCATATGATCTTGTTGTAATGTTCAGGTGAACTGATATGGTGACAGTAGTGGGACAGGAATGATGATGATAGTGGGAGCAATGATAACGGCCAGAAAGTCCATTTGAACTCCAATGTGGGCAGTAGAGTAGGGTATCTGGAGCAGGCCACAGTAGCTGGTCGCTGGTGGGCATATACTGTCCATACTTTTTAGTAGGCCAACATTTATGCTAAAAATAAATAATTTTCTGAATTGGTCTTATATAATACTCTATTTCTTGTGATACTGACTTTTGGGTTTTCATTGGCTGTAGGATATAATCATCAACACTGAAAGAAACAAATGCTTGAAATAGACTCTCTGTGTGTAATGAATCTGTATAATGAGTTTCACTTTTTAAATGGAATTTCTGAAATAAATGAACCTTTTTGTTGATATTTGAATGTTTTAGATGCATGTATGTGTATATGTATATATAGCATCCTGTGACCATCAATAAAGAACTAGAGGATGACCAACACAAACTGTGCAGCAGAAGACGAGCTACTTATTTACTTATTTTCACTTACAAAATCATCCAAACATCATTTATCCATGGTACCCAAACTTTTGTACTTTTCCACTGTGCCCAAACACGTACCTCACACACATACCTATACACAAATGCAACATAAATAAAATAAATAATGAGAAAACACATGTACAGGTACACACACACATGCCCACATTGTTTTGTTATTGTCCTTTGTGTCCTTACCTCACCTGGGGCTGCAGCCTTACCTGAGATTGTGAAAGTGTGAAACACACACACACACACACAACATACTGTAATGAGAACAAACCCTGTTGATGACATTACAAAAAAAAAACCTTAAAGTGCATACGTCAGATCTCTGGAGGTGAGCAAGAGAGGAGAAAAAGATGACCCACAGAAAGAGAGTGAGGTAGAGAGAGAGGGAGGGGGTGTATACTGTCGTGATGAGTCCAGTAAAGTAGAGAAAGCTGAGTTAGGCAGATCCAGTAAGAGGAAGGGTGTATGTGAGAAAGAAAGCGAAAGATGGATGACGGTGAAGGAGATGGTTTACACACTTTAGCCATCGTACTGCTGCTGTGTGGAGCTTTAAAACTCTTACACACACTAGGACTGATAAACACAGAGGGTGAGTTCACTAAGTGATGCATACTTCAGTATTTGCTTTCTCATTTTCTTCCACTTTCTAGATTGTATTGTAAATAAGAATTCAGTGAATTAAGGGTGACTAATGAAATGACTTTTTAAATTCAGTTTAACTGGTAGTCGATTGTCAATGTAAATGAGTTCAATGAAAATACGTGTTAAATGTGGTGCTAATACATTTAGAAATAAAGAAAAATGGTGGTTTGTGTCTTTTTACAGTTCTCTGAATTTTTTTTTATGTTTGCTGAGCAATGTCAGTGCATGAAAGTGAGAAGTGAAGTCATGCCGACAAGAACAGACTATTGATAAGGAGATATTACACAATATAACAGTGTATATGTACGTAGCAACACAGATCTTGATAACATGAATATACCTGTATTTTCACAGTTTCTGTAAAATAAATAAATAAAATAAAATAAAAATATAAATAAATATATATATATATACACAGTAAATCTACCAGTGTTAAATCAACACTATTAGAGTTAAATTAACACTGAGGGTGTCAAAATGTAACACTCTCAGTGTTAATTTAACTCTAATAGTGTTGATTTAACACTGGCAGATTTACTGTGTGTATATATATATACATACATTGTATGATAATTTTAAGTCTTTTTTGTTTCAGTGATAATCAATATGGCTTAAATCTCAAAAACACAAATCCAGAATTTAAAATTATTTCAAGTTTGACTTAATAAAAATATAAAAGAATAATCAAAACATTTAACAAAAAAAAAAAACATTTATGAAGTGTGTGTGTGTGTGTATCATACAGAATGTGGTGCTACCATTGCTCTGTGTATGTAGCTCCTTCACCTTAATAACCTAGTCATTAACATTAGGGTTCAGAAAGCCTCAGGCCGCTGCAGTAGAGGACACTGGTGTGTGTGAGAGTCCCAGTGGAGGTGGCAGAATGACCCTGCTTCTCTTCAAAGTTTTCCCTTTGCCTTTCAACACTCTCTGACACACTCTGTACTTCAGATCTGACATTGCCCCCTGTTTTTTCCCCCTCTGTCTCTCTCTTTGTAGACAAGGTTGATGATGATTTGGAGATGACTATGGTGTGTCATCGTCCTGAGGGACTGGACCAACTGGAGGCTCAGACCAACTTCAGCAAGAGAGAATTACAAGTGCTGTACAGGGGCTTTAAAAATGTACACATCTACCTATGTATCTACTACCATACACACTCATTTGCATTATTGCCTTTTTTTAATATTTAAGTTTTTTATTTAAGTTTTTAAATACCAAAATATGTTTTTTTTGTCCCACTATGTATCCACTTTTAACATAAATATCATTATTGTGTGTTATTTAAATTGTTAGATGTGCATATTCAATAACATTACGTATACAGGAAGCTGTTTTTACTGAGAAGTCTTTTAGAATATTTTAAAACTAAATTATTATTATTATTATTATTATTTGTAATATTGAACGCTTCATATAAATTATTTTTTTGTTGTTGTATTTTCTGAATGCGACCACTGCAGTTTTTTATGAACCTTAATGGTTTAGTCTTCTTTACAATTATTTTTTTTTCTGTTTATCTCACTCTCTGTCTCCTTCTTTTTTCTGTTTCAGGAATGTCCTAGTGGAGTAGTCAATGAAGAGACGTTTAAACATATTTACTCACAGTTCTTTCCTCATGGAGGTATGACTGCATGTGTGAAATTTTAAAGAGAGAGAGAGAGAGAGAGAGAGAGAGAGAGAGAAAGTGTGTGTGTGTTGTGTACTAACAGGCTCTTTCCTCTTTCTAGATGCCAGTACATATGCTCACTATCTTTTCAATGCCTTTGACTCAGGCCACAGTGGCTCTATTAAATTTGAGGTGATTGTCACATTGTATTTTTCTCCCCATCTCTGTGTATCTCTATCTCAGACTGTATCACAGTCACTATCTCTATCTATTAGTCTCTATTATTCTCTCAGCAGTATCCATCTGTTTCTATCTCAGTCTCTATCTGTCTCTGTTACAACCTCTCAGTCTCCATCTCTATTTCAGAGTCTCTAACTGTCTGTCACAGTCTCTCTCAGCAGTCTCTATCTGTTTCTATCTCAGTCTCTATCTGTCTCTGTTACAACCTCTCAGTCTCCATCTCTATTTCAGTCTCTCTATCTGTCTGTCACAGTCTCTCTCAGTCTCTTTTAATCTCTCAGCAGTCTCTATCTGTTTCTATTTCAGTCTCTGCCTTTGTCAGAGTCTCTATAAGTCTCCATCTCTAAGTCAGTCTCTCTGTCTCTATCACAATCACTGTCTGTTTCTCTTAGTCTCTCAGCAGTCTTTATCTGTCTGTAATTGTCACAGTCTCTATCAGTCTCATCTATTTCAGTCTCTCTCTATCTCAGTCTCTCTTAGTCTCTCAGCAGTCTTTGTCTGTTTCTATTTCTATCTCAGTCTATATTTCAGTCTCTGCCTCTGTCTCTCAGTTATCCATCTCTATTTCTTTCTTTCTTTCTTTCTTTCTTTCTTTCTTTCTTTCTCTTTCTTTCTTTCTTTCTTTCTTTCTCTTTCTTTCTTTTTCTTTCTTTCTTTCTTTTTCTTTCTTTTTCTTTCTTTCTTTCTTTATCTTTTTTCTTTTTCTTTCTTTCTTTTTCTTTCTTTCTTTCTTTTTCCTTTCTTTTTCTTTTTCTTTTTTTCTTTTTCTTTCTTTCTTTCTCTTTCTTTCTTTCTTTTTCTTTCTTTTTTCTTTTTCTTTCTTTCTTTCTTTCTTTCTTTCTTTTTCTTTCTTTCTTTCTTTCTTTCTTTCTTTCTTTTTCTTTCTTTCTTTCTTTCTTTCTTTCTTTCTGTTAGTATTTTGCTCTATCTATTTCTTGCAGTCTATCTCTCTGTCTCTATCACTATCATTGTCTCTATCTGTCTGTCTCTAACTCTAGCTCACATTTTCTCAGTTCTGTCTCTATGACGATCTTTGTCTCAGTCTTCATCAGTGTAAACACGACTATAACAGTAACTTTATTCACTCTATTTCTACATTCATTTATAACCTTTTCTCTTCCTCATTCTTTCTCTTGATCAATCAGGACTTTGTAACAGCTCTGTCCATCTTGTTAAGAGGCTCTACAAGAGAGAAGCTACAGTGGACGTTCAACCTGTATGACATCAACAGAGATGGTTACATTAACAAGGAGGTGTGTGTGCATGTTCTCACCACTAAAACAGCATCACAGTTGTCAGACCCCACCCACCACAAATTCATTCATATTACATTCCTGTGTGTTGCATTGTTTAGGAGATGATGGGCATTGTGAGAGCAATCTATGATATGATGGGGAAGTACACTTACCCTGCTTTGAAGACAGATGCACCCAAGCAGCATGTGGATGCTTTTTTTCAGGTGAGAAAGATTCTACACACACTCAAACAGATCACAATGAATGTCAAAGAGCCTTTTTTCATTTGTTTATATAAAACAGTGGTGTGCAGCTGAGGGCCAGTACAAGTGCCCAGCACAGTTTGGTGATTACTCAGCTCTGACATGTCGACCTAACCTAACTGCTGAGTCGAATCAGGTCTGTTTCAGTAAGAAAATCACCAAATTGTGCAGGAAACTGACTTCTGAGTTCACAAACCCCAGTCTAGACCAGTATCTAGATGTATATACAGATATATACTGTATAGCACAGGGCAAAAGTTTGGTAAAAAAAGTAGTAAAGAGGAACATGTGTGTGATTTTGTTTCTGTTCTATTCATAATCATATGATACTCACATGCTGGAGCTTCTAAAGGCTTGATTAGTTGAATCAGGTGTATTAAACTATGAGTTAAAGATTTAAAAACTGCTCAGAGTAACACAGATTGTAAGGCCGCCTGTGTTACTATCACCGCAATCCAGTGCAAAGAGAAATATTCTTAACAAGTTTGCAATTAACTTGTTGAAAAATATATAAAATTATACAAAAAAATTCAGCTCCAGGCAGAAGCTGCATTACATAGTATTAGCCTACACAGTAAATCTGCCAGTGTTAAATCAACACTATTAGAGGTAAATTAACACTGAGAGTGTCAAAATGTAACACTCTCAGTGTTAATTTAACTCTAATAGTGTTGATTTAACACTGGCAGATTTACTGTGTACAGTGTACAGTGTAGTGAATTTGATCTTTTATTTATGTTAAGAGCTCAGTTGTGGAGCTATAATATTTTTTTCATTGTAACCTGCAGAAAATGGACAAAAACAGAGATGGTGTCGTCACTCTTGATGAGTTCATTCTGTCATGTCAAGAGGTATCCATCCATCCTTTTAATCCTGCTTTCTTTACTTCTTTTCCTGTAGTCTAGTTTGTATTTGTATGTGCTGCCCTCTGGTGAACACTTTGCAGCACTAAATCTGCCCGTGTTCTTTCTATGCTATGATAATGTCCTTCCTGTTTTTTTGTAGGACGAAAACATCATGAGATCTTTGCAACTCTTTGAAAACGTCATATAAAAGCAATCACGTCCCAGAAGGAGAGAAGTGAACAACAGAGGGGGCTAGAGATAACGACAGAAAAAATAAAGAAGACTGATAAACTTTCTGATCCAGAAGGAGAGAGAGAGAAGACGCTACTCTCATTCTATTCATGTCACCATGGTAACCTGTAGCGCTCTCTGGACATCAGTGCTACACCACAGTGTGCATAGCCATTATCATGGTAATATTCAGATTGTTGGGTTGTTGCCCAGGAAGCCTGATCCTTGACCTTTTTGAAGCTTGTCACTTGACTCTCGTCCCTGTTGCTCTTCATGGTTACATGTGCTTAATATTCCAGCTGATCAGTTAGCGGTTAAGAATACAGTGCTTCATGACTTTATTAACGTGAGACCCATTATGTGTCTCAAATAAAGCAGACTTAAGGCTAAGTGCATAGGGTTTAGAGGGTGGTTTTCTGTAGAAGTCATAATCGTATCTTTTGAGAGTGCTTTTGTTCAGTGCCCTATTTTCAAGTGCTTCTAGAAAGGACAAGGATTGTATTTGGAAAACAAGAGGGAGGGAGTGTAACTCAAGCCATCCAGTTCACAAGTGCATGTGATTGGTCAACATTGTTACTTCTGTTGTGTCTAGGACACATAGTAAGTAATAATGTCCACGCATAGTTTGACTTAAATAGGTCTTAAGAACAAGTTTCTAGTGCTGCTCCCTCAGCATACCCCATGCCCTTCCAAATTTGGGACAGGATGAGTAAAAGTTAGTTGGGGAAAAATGTACATGCTGCTTTACGGACAACATATAACACAGCCTAATGAAACTTCAGCAGAGCTGGCTTGCTTGAAAGGTGATGGTACTACAGCTGACATCTTTTAAATGTGACCCTTCAGTGAAGGCAATGAAACATGTTAGTGAATGAACAAAATATGATTCATATTTAGCGTAGCCTAAAGCTAGCACCACATTTGGTGGCATTAGATGAAGGAAAGTTCTTTTCTAAAACCATATATGAAAAATATTCTATAGGATTAATGATTAACTAGCATTTAGTATTAGAGATTTTAAGGAATGCTGGACCGTAGATGTGTCTGTATTATGTGTGGCCATTTTCAGCTACGTCTTATGTACTGATTAGGTGTTAATAGTGTGAAACACACTTAATGGTAGACTTCTCTGTAAGGCTCAGTCAATTTCAGGTCATTCCTATGTTTCCAGGGTATTAAGCTTCCATGCTCCCCAGTTCAGTATACTGTTAATTGACACTTACCCTCTCTTTGAGTTCAAGGTAACTATTTAAATATACATACAACACCAAAAGTGTTTTAATTTTATTTTGATGGTCTCTTTTTAGGAAACACTGTTGCATTTGAAGAGTTCTGGGTCAAATTTGAACCAGCAGAGAATATTAGAGTTTGGATGGTTAGAGTTAGGGTTTGGGTAGCCCATTATCATGTTAAACGAACACAGAACATCTTTTTCAGGTTCTCATTACTTCACATATAGAGCTGGGGAACAGAGAACTCTGGGAGCATAGATACGCTCCCATCTATTTTTGAGTGGTGCTCCTTGTTCAAAACCATTACAGCAGAGTTTTGGGTAGTGTGTTGACCTGTTAAAACAGAATGTTGCCATGTTTCTGCGCTGCTCTTTGCTTGAGCTGTTGAATCTGGTTCATGTGTGTTTCTATTGTCTGTGTTTTTGTGCTGCAGTGTTATTGTTATTTATGTGTTGGCTCTTGTTCATTGGCCTTAGGTCCAGGCTCTTCTGTCTCCAGTTTGCTCTGTCTGTCATTCTGTTAGATATTTAGGAAAGTCCTGCCTATGTAATTTGGTGTTATATGACAGACAGGTTTTGCAGCAAGTCACTGTGTGCTTTTTACGCTTTCATTCCTCATTAGTATTAGTATTTGTGGTCTTTTTTAAATGTTGTGTAAATGTGTTTTCTGTTGAATTATGTGAAAGCTGTGAATGACCAAAATCAGTACTGCTTGATAACCATATAGCCATACCTCCATACACTGTGATGCAGAGTCAGAGAGAATGAGTTTGCATAAGATGCTTTGTGATTGCTTATGTTCATCAACCCTTAAGAAATAAGTGAGAATGTTATGTATTTAGGATAAGTAAGCCATTATTTCATTTTAGTGACTTTTATCACAGTTTAAAATCACTTTGATTATTCAAATACAGTACATAATGCGGGTGTGTTGAATGCTGTGTATACCACACCTTTTTAATTTAAAAGAATATTGTTTTAATAATATATTTGCAATGTATTGGAATGCATTATACTGTGAAATACCCATTATGGTAGAATGGGTAGCAACATTTATGCCAAATCTGATTAATACTCAAATGATTTATACATCATGTTCATGTTATTAACACATGAACTGCTACAATCATAGAAAAAGATTCAAGCCATTCAAATTCAAGTCACCTAGAGGGTCAAATAGCTATGGAGTTGTGTTGAGCCTTCTTTTTTTGAGAAATTTAAATCAATATTTGGTCAAATTACCATTAAAATTATACAAAATCACAAAGACAATATGGCAACTCTCCTGATAGCTTGCACTTACTCATGAGCCACCAGTTAACGAATCTGGGAGTATTTTTGGATGTTTCTTTCAGAGAAACAATGTGTTCTTTGTTGAGCACTGTGCAATACTCATACAGCCATATCTCCACTCACTGTGACCAGAATCAGCTGAGAGAAGAAGAGGAAACGCCTCATACGCCACACACCATATTTACCTCTTCGTGCATTATTTTTAAATATAACATTATGTATTATTTGTGCACAGCTGATGCATCAGTAACTGGACTTTGCCTTTTTTTTAAAGTGCATGTTTGATTATACTGCAGACTGAAGCAGATAAGACAGATAGACAGACAGACAAGCAGGCAGACAGACACACAGGAAACATACTTTCTTGTTGCTGTATAAAATTTAACAATAAAAATGTAAAGAATAATGCTGCTTGTTTTATATATTTTACATCCATTGTGCTTAAATTATAAACATGTCAGGAAACACAAACATTTGTCAAAACATCTTATAACAGATATTATGATCAATATTATTTACACAGCAAAGCATTTCTTATAGACTTTACCCACCCCTACTTTTACACTGATTAATCCTAGTCCAAGACTAAGTAACACTGAAATTTAGCTTTCAAATTTACATTCCTGACCCCCAATTACTCCAAATGTAGTCAATCAACCCTGACGTGTGGAGTCTAAATTTTGCCTCTAACAGAGCTTTGAGGCTAACAGTGCTAATAAATAATGCGACTCAGAAGTCATCTAAATAGCCCAGTCAAAATACAATACGTTAGCAAAATTCTCTCAACCCATTCAAAGTGCATTCAGATCTTAAGGTCTCACAGAGTATTTGTTGTTTAGGATACAGTATGAATTAGTCATATTTAAAAATGTATACAACCTCACCAAAATGCATAGCCACTTCAGACAGTATTCTTCCGTATTTTGATGGTTATCAACTAAAACTTGATCTACATCAGCACTTAGTTGTTTAATATAGCAGATGATTAAGATGCATACCATTCGAGTGGATTGACAGTAGTTACCATTATGTTTTTTATAGAAACAGATAGAATTTCTTGCATATTGTTAGCAACATTAGCCACTCAGCTTCAGTTCTAAATTAAAGCAAAATTTGGACTCCAAACATGTCTTGGCTGAAAAATTGTGTAAATATAATACTTGAGACAAATATTCCTTTAATCTGTGACAGGAAAACTGTGTAAAGAAAGCTGTGACAAGAAAACATCCACTCATCCCAAGAGATCAAGATCATTAATAGACTTTGGCTCCAGGATGCCCACATGCTGCTATTTCTGGCTCTGGTGGGATGTAAATGCACTCTTTAAAATATGCCAGAGAACGCTTTGTAATGATACAAGAGAAAAATGCTTCTAGGTCCCCAAACAAACTTTCAGTGGACAGTTCCTTAAAGAACCATTTTATAAGTGAGCATATAATTTAAGGGTTCTGTACTATAACTATAATTAAACTTTACCCCTACAGTCATACCTCTAAGCCCAGAACCATTTGGAGCCTTTATGTTGAGTTTGGACCATGATACATAATGCCTCTATAAGAGCCACACAGATTTCCAACCTGTTGATTATTCACAGAGAAAGTACAACCCTGTTAACAAAAAAATTAGAACTCTGTGCATAATGCAAATAAAAACAGAATGCAGTTGTTTAAATTTTAAACTCTGTATTTAATTGAAAATTATAAGACATACAGTGGTGCATGAAAGTTTGTGAACCCATTAGAGTTGTGTAAGTTTTCCATAAATTTGACCTAAAACTTCATCAGATTGCCACAGAAGTCCTACAAGTAAATAAAACAAACCAAAACAAATTAGACAAAAATTTTAGACATTTAGTTAAGGAAAATTACCCAATATTACATGTCTGTGAGTGGCAAAAGTATGTGAACCTTTTTCTAGTTGTGCAGCAAAAACTGCATTAAGTAAACGTTTCTGGTAATTTTTGATCAGTCCTGCACATCAGCTTGGAACTTCTTTGTTCAGGGCCTTCCAGAACATTTTTATTGGATTAAAGTCAGGACTTTGACTTGGCCATTCCATAACATAAACTTTGGTAGAACAACTTATGTAGTTTTCGTTGTTCTATCGTTGCATGACCCACAATTTGTTGAGTTTCAATTCACAGATAGAATTCCCAAACTGACGAAAATTTTCATCGTCTCTCTCCCCGAGCTGGAATGCTGGAGCCATTAACAGCCTTTGTCTGCTGTTCTGCTTCGCTTGTCATGCAAATAAGCGCGTCGTCACACACTCAGTCTCGCAGAGACTCTCCCTCAGTTTTACTGAGGGTAAGTCCTCTTTCCACAAAATAAAAAAATATTTATATAAAATAATAGAGCAGGAATCATGCTACAGGCTTGCATCCGCCTATTCACACAAACAAACGAGCCGAGCCAAGTGAGCGGCCGAGGCCAAATACCAAAACAAAACTCGCCCTACGACATGCACCCAAGACCCTACACCCTAACCCTACAGACTCTCATTTACATCACATTACCTCTCTAATGACTCACAAGAAGGGTTTTTTTCTGCAAACCTGGGAAATGCAGTGCTAAATACAGCAAAACAGGTCCAAACCATGACACTAGCATCATCATATTTCACAGATGGGATGAGGTTTATATGCTGGAATGCAGTGTTTTCCTTTCTCCAAATAACATTGTTCCAACTGCCTTCTGGCTTGTCCATGTGATCTTTAGCAAACTGCAGCTAGGCAGCAATGCTCTTTTTGGAATGTCATTTTTGACATTCACAAACATGTAATATTGGACCATTTTCCTCATTAAAGATATGACCACACATGGCCATGTTTGCTCAGTGGTGATCCTCGACACTTTTCTTGTTGATCCTGTGGTCATCATACAGGTTTTCTGTATCACTTATCAGAGTCATCATTCATTTAATGGCCCATGAGGCACACTGATATGCCATTGATCAGCATACTCAGTACTCTGAACTTAGAGGTTTTCAAGATGCTACCTCTCTTCTCCCAGTACCCTATTATCCTGCTCTATATGTACAGCAAATCCTGACACGTGGCATCTATGACGTCCCAGGCCGAGTTCATTCTAAATCCCGGGGTGATATAAAATATAATATAATATATAATGGTTACACATCATTGCATTCTGTTTTTATTTACAGTGTCTTTTATGGAATTAGGGTTGTAAATACAGATAAAAAATTAACCTCACCCACAAGACAGGCACTATATTTGAATAGAAATGTACACTATATCCCATTTAACAAAACAAAACATGTAATGTAATATTCCACTGTCCAAAAACTGCCAACAATACTGCAACAGGATCTTTTGAAGACTAACAAAAGAGTGGATGAAGATGATACATCTCTGCAGGGATATTTGAACAATGTCCGTTTGCGTATTTGTTTGGGTGAAAGTTTAGAAAGGCTAGAATGACTTTTAGGAAGTTTAGAAAGGCTATAAAGCCACAACTCTTTAAGTACAATGAGAATCAATGTAAACAGTTGTTGCCACATTTCTGTGAGATTGTAGAACACTGCACATTTATTACATAACACTAAAGAGGAAAAACTGGTTCAATTTCCATTTAAAATGTTAGGCTTTTAGGTTAGAATAGTTTTAAATTAGCTTAAAACCCAGATATGTCTGGAATAACTTCATTCTAAATAACTGTAAAACATTGCCTAATGAAATGTTCTTGATGAAGCACCGTTTGGTTGCCCTCCTGCAATTCTAAAATTTGCAAACCTGGGCGCAAATTTATCATGGAACTTAGAGTAGGAAGAATGAACTTGGATCAGGTTTAATATATTTTGAGTTAATGTTATATAAAAGCCATAAACTGATCCCTGATCATCATTTTAATATAAGGAGGTTGGTATATATGGGGCATTGCTTTGACTGTTTTGTACAAACCTGTATGAACCTGCTTATCATTTTCAATCCAGGTTTTCTGTATTTATATGAATTTGAAGGTCACAGGATCTGCCTGTAGCTAAACACATCCACATCACAGTTGCTCCTCCCAGGCCATCACCCCTACTGCTGTTTTAAGCCAGTGATGTTGTGCTGCTCAGTTTTCCTTCTTTATCCTGAGCCCATGGCTGCAGGTTCTGCAGGGCGTAAAGGGAGGAGTTATGCACACAGAGAGGATCTACAGACACTGACTCACTGATGGACTTCTGCAGAGCATCAGCCTGCAGCTGCAGCAGCATCCGATTAGCCTGCTGACGCTCAGCCTCTCTTTCTTCAGCCGTTTGCCGCCTGCAGGAGTGTAGAGCAGATTTAGAGGTTTGAAGCATGGATGGATGCACAAATGCACACACACTTGTCTAGTCCCTGTTGATAACTATTGCCAATAGGGCAGCTAAACATGAACCTATTTCATATATTGTAGGTTGATCCAACATATTTGATCAATCATGGATGTACACAGATACAGTATATACGGCATGGTGCAAAGGTATGTATACCCCTGGGTAGTTTGACAAAGCGGGGTTTCTAGGTAAGGTAAGACCAAAGTCAGACCTGTCCAATGGGAAAAGGGCAGCAGGCCATTCCGATTGGACAACCCTCAATGTTGGGCTTAAGCTATCTGGCTAATTTAGAAATCCTGCTTAGTGGAATGCCAACTGATTTTTTTAAATAAACCAAACTAATACATATTTTAATGTACACTTATTCTTTATTCACTGAATTTAACATTTTTAGGAGAATATCAATAAAACATGTTTGAATTGCCTGCTTTGTTTTATTATTAAAGACTATTGACCTTAATGGAGAACATGACTAAGACTGCTCAAGTTCATCCACATCATCCTTGTCTTTAGTGATTCTTGACACACTGCTTAAAAGTCTTTAATGAGATAAAATTGTTTTCTTTTTCTTTGTAGAGACACTCCTTAAGTGCTTGTGTATTGCTCTTCATCCTCCTCACACCTCCACTCACCTCCATTTGGTTCTGCGGTTCTGGAACCACGTTTTGACCTGAGCGTCGGTCATTTTGAGGCTCTTGGCCAGAGCCGCACGCTCTGCGCTGGCCAGGTATTTCTGCCTGTGGAAGCGCTTCTCCAGCTCACAGATCTGCACACGGCTGAAGGATGTACGCGGCTTCTTGCGCTTAGGAGGAGTGCGGTTTTGGTATGGGTGACCAACCCTGCGGGTCAGACTCAGAGGAAGGAGAGCAGGAACTGAAACAGAGGAGGGAGTGATGTAGTGATGGTTCTACAGAAAGGAACTAAAAAACATAATGATTTGACTTTACACAGTCATAACAGAATATAATGACCATCTACCTAATAATGGGAATAACCACCATATTGTCTCTTAAAAGTATGTTCCTGACACTTTAAATGCTCCTCTGTTCATTAAAGAGATTAACTGGTCCATTGTGGCATTGAATTTCTCTGTTCCACTTGTTAGAGTCATCAGTGACCCCTGAGACACCACTGTTTTTGGGAGGCACTCAATGAAGAAGCCCTTTCTCAGGGTTTCTGAGATGCTAACACCACCATGCTTCACATGGTACCCTATTATCATGCCCTTTGGACTTCAGTCACATCATGTCCTTTGTCCATGATGGTTTTACACTTTGCCTGGGGGGCGAGACAGAGCTGTAAGGTAGCTTGTGAAGAGGGGGAATTGCTGTATTTTTCTTGCTAAAAGATTTTGTTTATAGTATTTGTATGTTTTATGGATCTTTTTTTTTTTTTTACAAAAATATTAGCTTATGAGAGAAACTTACATTTAAAGAAATACTTTTTCCTCTTATTTTAGGGGTGCTTGGACTAAAATTGTGGGTGTTTCAGCTCCCCTAAGAAAGATCTGCTACAACTGACTAGTGTGCTTGCTTATTAATACATGCAGCAAACACTGTCACATGGAATTTGTGATGTCCTGTGCCAAGTTCATGTTCAAGTTCAATCTAAAGTAATGATGGCTTTAATAAGTATGTTATAATTTGTTGATAATATTTGTGTTTGGACACTTCTTTGATCAGAATGTTTCTTTTAGACCAAAATAAAAGAGATGAAGAGCATCAAAGCACAGAAATTGAATGAAAATTCTATGTGAAAATTCATTTAATCTCAAATCCAAAACATACAGGGGAAAATTTCAGTTCACACAGTCAAATATCAATGCTGATCAATGCATGTAGTTAAAGTACATTTACACTGGGCCAAAAGTAATTTTCCAAAAGTAATAACTGACCAGATAGACATAAACAAAGTGCAGTTTATTTTTCATAGACTGGCCAGTATGCCAACCTGTCCACAGCTGGAGTAAAAATGTACATATACTGACCTAGAATGAAGCTGCCAATCAACTACACACGTGAAAACAAAGATGGAAGATGAAACCTGCATGGTTATGTAAATGTGATATTTACAAACGTCTGCATAACACAAAAAGTTGCAGTTCAGTGGCATCCTTTGAGTTCAGATACCATTGCCCGAGCCAACACTGATACCCAGGTAGAAGATACAGTGCACAATTTAAATTCAAACATACAAGTACATGTACATGAAAGTACGTTTCAGTATCTCAGAGAGATAGGTCTTCATCCATCTGAGCACTAGGACAAAAAAAGGTCTGATCCCAAACGTGGAAGCAGGAGTTCATTGGCAGCACTTCAGCTCACACTCAGTACTTTCCTCTGGCACTAAGCTGAGCTCACATGCAGTTCAATCTGACATCAGGACTATCATTATACTCCAGCCACAAGCATTCATCATGGACTGTAATATAATGCTAATGAAACCTGAGGCTGTATTGATGTTTCAATGGCTAGTTCACCACGTGATGGCCCTCAACCGTGGGAGTTTTGAAGGATCCACCCTCTCTAGGTATCAGGTACCCTGGAATATTCTTCCTCTTTCTTTAAAAGCAACACTTCACCTTCCTGAACCCCTTATATCCATCATGCGGATTCCTGGGATTCTTCTGTTTGGCTTAGTCTTCGTGCTTTGTGGCTGGATCTTGGATTTGACCTGCACAGTGGCTCCAAACTGGCGCACCATCCACAACATCAGCGGTCAGCCTCCAGAACTGGTGCTTCACCAGGGAATCTGGGACATCTGCAGGTCCTTCATGGAGTCTCGGGACGTTCTGTGCAACCACGAGGACGTTGAGTACTTCAACAACCAGATCATCGAGGTGGCCCGGAGGATGATGGTGGCCAGTCTCATCGTGACCTTTATCGGCTTGGCTGTGGCCACCATCGGGACCCACTGCTGGACGGACAAACCCAGGCGGACAGTGGCAGGACTGGGTGGTCTACTTATCTTTAGCTCAGGTGTGCTGGCCATCATTCCCGTGGCCTGGTACCACCACATCCTGATGTTCATCAACTCGCCTTCCAGTGACATCCAGGTGGGATACTGCATCATTCTGGGCTACACGGGCGGCATCACGGAGGTGCTGGGCGGGTTTGTGATGTTCGGCGGGCATTACCGGTGCTGTGGCTTTAAGAAGCGCGCGAGGGGAGCCGAGTCTTGCTTCGATTGGTCCCACCCGCACCTGCACCGGAGGGACCACGTAAGTAACGGGAGCGCGCGGAGAAGCCGCGCCAGCAGCATGCCGTACTCAGTAGATTCACTGATCAAGGAGATTGACTTCCATCGAGGGAAGACAAGCAATGCCTCAAACACACTGTAACGACAGACCTGTGTAAATATAGACTTCACAGCTGAAAGATCTATAAATAAATGGTTCTGATTGGTCTAAAGTGATTCTAAAGTGATCAAAGTTTATATAGACTGATTACATCTAATCATGCACTTTCTAACTTTTATAATTCCAAGTCATTTACATATTTTGTTTCGTTTGCATTCACTGTTACTTTGACAAAATTCAGAAGTGACCACGTGACCTCCGGCTTAATTTAACTTCAATTAAGAGACAAAAAACTGTTTTATCCATTGAAGCTAGATGTGTTTATTTCATTTTCTTATATTTTGTTTTATGTTTCTATGTCATTTGAGCCCTTGATCTGAACATTTCATAATCACCAGCCGAAATGCTCGAATAATATATTTGGTCTGTATATTCGCTTGAGTTATTTTTTGTATCCTAATGTTAATTGACAATTAAAGGTTTTTTTAATGAGACATCGACCATATTGACTGAAGTGAATGTAAAATTTAAAAACGTGCATTATGTGTTCAGTAAGTTTGTTGGGTTTTTTTATTTAGCAGTCTTTACTCTGTGAAATGTTTTGATTTTGTCTACATGTTGTATAAGCCTAATGAACATATCTAAGTCCTTAGGTATGTTATAATCAAATAAATCTGTTGGAATAAACGTAACACTGGATCTTTGGCTTTTAGATTGGATTATGAGGCGGAGCTCATTAATATATTACCAGGTGCAAACTTTACCATGTGACCAAACACTCGCGTGACCAATTGTAACCCCGCCATGCAGGGAAAACCAGGTCAAAGTCATTCATTTTTCAAAATTTGTTTTTTTTTAAACAACTTTTTTGTGAATTTAAGTTTTGTTTTTGATCAAAATATGTACTCTGATAGATATCTGAGACTGTTATCTTTCATTTACAGCAATAATACAGAGTGGCTAAGTTTTGTCGCTAATGTGAGTGACACGATATTGACACGATATCTCAATAAGTTGCCCAGTGACTTTGGCCTGGTTTTCCCTGGCGGGGTCACAATTAATCACGTAAATACCTTCAGTCTAAAACCGATAAGTCTGGAATGAATCTTCTCAACTCTGCAGATCCTCAGATATGATGGTGGTTAAGTCTGACCTTTATATTTGTTTACTTGTTACAGCCAGGCAACACAAAACAAATATTGCCTCACTTTTACTAGTAATACAAATTAATTTCAATGCTTCATTTTTAACAGACAACACATTTGAA
>BRDA01000004.1:730-13230 GCA_036984385.1 Crenuchus spilurus | reverse complement strand
TCGCGCTCTGCACGCTGTCCATCTTACCTGGTCGACGCTCAGGTGAGGCCAAATCAGGCAAAACGGGTCAGAAGTGGCTCTGGTCTCAAAGCCTTTCTGACCATCATGTTTAGTCCCTTCATGGTGATGCTGGTCTGCTCACAGTAACAGAGGAGCTCCAGACTGCTGTTCTTCACAAACTCACAGCGTGCAGAACCGTTTCTTTTTTCACACCTGTATTCCAACAGGCCCCGCCCACCTGCGTACGGATTGGCTTATGTCAGACGGACTGCTCTTGAGCGTGAACTATTGGCCAATCCAAGCGTAGAATGTGCCGGAAAACGGGTGGGAAAGAAATGCACAGTACAGTCCAACACCCCGGTGTGTTAAGGTCGTCTGTGGTTAAAATGTGAAGACTTGGTACCAACAATACAACAAGGCTACTTTACTGTAAACTGTGTTAGCGTTAAATCATTTTATTAACTGTACTAATGTAACCCGTATGTGAAAAAAGTATTAGCCAATAAAGTCCGTGTTAGCATTTAGTTCAAATACACAATTAATTAAGGTAATAAATAAAACGGCTTAATGTTTCAAAAAGATGTTCTTCAAAGGTTCTTTAATAAAGAAGATGGTTCTATAAAGAACCATCTAATAAAGAACCATCTACTACACATTCATCATCCTTCTGAAGAGGTTTTTAACCATTTGAGTTCTTTGATGGTTTTGTGTAGAACTATTTTCTTTGTTAAATAACCTTGAAGAACCATCTTTTAACTTATTTGTGATCCTATTTGCAGCACTTTAAAATAAAATATATGCATTTATTTAATTGTACACATTGCAACAAATTTGTTCAAAAATATTTTATTAACTATTTAAACAAAGTTAATAAAAATAGTGAATTAAATCTCATTTTTAAAAACATTTACATTTTCTCACTTTCTGCAACAGAAAATTTTAGTTGTCAGTGTAACTGAAGAGCCTCCTGTTACATCTTTAAGGCTCAGAACCCTTAAAATGCCTCCAGTCAATTTTTAAAACACTGACTTTTGGTTGATTTGGGAAGATTCTTTGAAGAATGTACTTTAAGAAATCTGTTTATATAAGATTCCTGGAGAAACTCAGTGATTCTCGAAAAAGGCTCTAAAAACCTTGCACATGTTAAAAAACACAAGTGCACAAAAAGCTATTGAATATAAAGAAGATCGTCCAGCTGCCTTCTTCTTCAGTGAATGTCCTCCAAAGGGTGCTAAAACCTTAATTTTTCAGAGATGCTCTCAGAGTTTGGTTCTTTATAAAATCTTCAAAGTTTGAAATGATTCTGATGCTGAAGCTGTAGAATATCTAAACCAGAGTCTATTCACTGTGACTGTGTTAGTAATGGAGTCTTTATCTGAAAACGTCACTATCATCATTTTGACCTTAATTTCTGTCTGGATCATTTTCATTGGCTCCACAAACAAAAAGACAGCATGCGTATTTAATTTATAAAAAGATTATTATTTCATTCTAATTTATAAGATCGTTAAATTTAGGTAATTTTCTATGTAATGTATTGATTTTTTAAAAATTATTTTACAGAATCAAAGTTCATATTAAAATGATATGTACTTGTTTATGACGTGGACTAGTTCAATATTACTGTAATCATCCAATAAATAAAATGTAAAGTTCGCTCTTTACAATATCGGTCACAAATATTTGAGGCTCAACATCAAATTTTGCACAGCATCATTCTTCCATCTTTAAGAGCTACGTCATTACCTTAATTGATACTTAGACGTTAATTGATCAATTAACCATTTAATAATGCAGAACACATTCTGAAGTACTGTTAATAGATGTAGCTTTATTCTAAAGTGTTTTACACATGTGTGTGTGTGTGTGTGTGTGTGTGTGTGTGTGTGTGTGTGTGTGATGGGGATGGGGGGGCATATTTGTCAGTGTGTGAAAGCTCTACAGAGCTTTTTTACAGGTTATTGAGCATAATTGACTGGTCAGTGCTGTTTGAACACTCTCTGTGCCAGTACTGCCCCACTGCCCCACTCCGCTAATGCCCCTTTGGCCGCTTTTCGGTGCCATATGTACCCTGAGCTCCTCAGGGACAAAGTCCAGACTTTTTCACATTAGTGTGAACTGTTATTTCCTCTGGTTTGCTCTTTCATTTGATGAGTTAGTTTGATGGTTTATAGTGGCTTCAGCATTAATTAGATAATGTAATAATAATAATATAAAAATATATAATATAAATAATAATAAAAAAAAAATATATATACAGTATATTTCAGGTTGTCCTCTGGATATTTAGTCCTGAAATGTTTACAACAGTCACATTGTAACAGTCAGTCAGTGTAAAGGGTGTTTTTATGCTGCTCGGCTGATCTCGTTTCTTTTCTTTTATTTCCACATGGGGATAAAAACCTTTCAGCAAACGAGCCCAAAGGGCAGGACTTTATATATTCAGCTTTACTTTACATACGGCTCCTTCTGCTTGTTTTAATGTCACTGTAGCCTCTATTAATAGCAGCCCCCCGCTGTGTTATTGTGTTGATTTCTGTATTTAAGCTGCTTTATTAGGGAGATTTTTCACTGTTTGTGTTCAGAGAAGTAAATCAGCTCTTCAGACGCGGATCAGATCCATCACCGCGTCCTCACATTAAAAGCTCTGTTCTCCGGAGGAAGCGCCGCGGATAAAATGGGAAAATAAAGGAATAAAAGGCAGCGATTTGTCTGGGAAATTAGAGCCGCATTTCCATAATGTGGGCTGCGGCTGGAGGCCCGCGGGCTCTGCCTTTATTACGCGTGTCTGAGCTGTTATCAATTTTCCAACTTTTCTCTCTCTCCAGACACAAGAGAGAGAAAGAGCGAGAGAGAGAGATAGAGAGAGAGAGAGAAGGACAGGAGGGAAGAGAGAGTCAGAGAAGGAAGGAGGGAAAAAGAGAAAAAGAGGGAGAAAGGGGGAGTGGGACAGGACGGTTTAAAGAGAGAGAGAGAGAGAGAGAGAGAAGGAAGGAAAGAAAGCCAGGACAGAAAGAGCAGTGAAGGAAAAAGGGAGAGAAGAGAGAGAAAGACAGATAATGAGAAAGGGAGAGAGAGGGGGGACAGGGACAAGGGGGAGGAGAGAGAAAAAGAAGGAAAGAGGGAGAGAGAAAAAGAGGAGAGAGAGAGAGAGAGAGAGAGAATGACAGGAGGGAAGAGAAAATCAGAGAGAGAAAGAGAGGAGAGAGAGAGAGCCAGGAGAGAAAGAGGGAAAAGGGGAAAGCCAGAGAAAGCGGGACGGGGGAGAAGAGAGAGAAAGACAGAGAACGAGATAGGGAGAGAAAGGTGGGAGAGGGAGAGGAGTGAAGAGAGAGAAAGAGAAGAAAAGAGGGAGAGAGAAAGAGAAGAGAGAGGAGAAAGAGAGAGAGAGCAAGAGAGCGGGGCGGGAGGGAAGAGAGAGAGAGAAAGAAGGAGAGAGAGGGAGGGAGAGATAAAAAAGACAGATTGAGAGAGAAAGAGAGATAGAGAAAGAGAGAGAGAGAGAGAGAGAGAGAGAGAGAGAGAGAGAGAGAGAGAGAGAGGCTATGAGGAGCTCAGTTTATACCTTCTAAACTGCAGCCATGGCACAATATGAATTGAAGGCAGTAAGTAATAGGGCATTTAAAAAAGCACCCACCATGTTTTATTAAGATTTACACCTTTAAAAAAAGCCCAGATGACTGAGACAGAGATTAAAAGTCACCCTGAAGCAACAAACACTGCAAACAATGTACATAAAAAAGCAACAAAACAAGACAGTTTTCCTCTCTTCACCAAACAGCTGAAGCTGATACCAACCTCACAGACTTAACCCAGCCCACCTGATCCATCTGGTTACTCTCTCCAAAAATTCCCATTGAGCTGAATGGACTGGAAGTTTGTTGACCACTGGGTGAAAGGCATTAGGCATCTAAACACAACGGTACTTCTCTTCTCTATATAGTAAAGTAGTAAACACTGAATAAAAATAAAGCAGTTCAAGAAAATTGTAGCAATCATATGCAAACCATACTTTATTAATTTAATTTAAAGTCAGTTTACTGACCTTTTCTCTCCAAGTGAGTGAAACTGAGTGCAGATTTGAGCCTTACATGTGAACACTGAGTCACATAAGATAAAATCATGAAATAAAGAACCTCAGGTAACATAAGGTGTTAGGACTGTGATACATGCATGTTCTATTGGCAAAATAGATCATTTATCACTCTTACACTCTTAAAAGAGATGGTTCTTCAAGTGTTTTTAATAAATACAATTATTTCATTTAATTTCTCTTTTGCCAATGTGACTGCACACAAAGGAACTTGGCCTCCACATTTAAACCATATGTGCAGTGAAACACACACTCTAGGCTGATAACACTGAGCAGTGGGCAGCCAGATCCATGGCTCCCAGGGAGCAGTTGGGGGTTAGGTGCCTTGCGCAAGAGGACTTCACTCATTACGTGCCTGGGGGATCAAACTGGCAACCTTCCAGTCACAAGACCAGATCCCACCAGACCACATTGGCCCCCTATAAAGAAACACTGAACACTCAAAGAACACAAAGGGTTTTTTCCACGATGAAAGGGTTTTTCAGACTGATGAGGAATGTGTTGTAGGTGGTTCTATATAGAACATTTTTAAAGGGCCTAAAAAGGGTTCTGTTATCATTATTATGTCATGCTTGTAAAAATAGAGGAACCATTTTCAAAAAGGCTTCTATATAGACACATCTACAGCACAGTCCTCATCAATCTGAAGAACCCTTTAACCCTTTGGGTTTACTGAGTGTTCTTGGTTGTATAGAACACATTTCTTTTAAAAATCTCTGTTAAAAGTGTAGCTAAAACTATTGTAATTCATTGAGTAAAAAAAAACCCCTCACAATTCAAAAAATGCGAAAAACACAATCAAATAAAAAATCACCTTTGTTTATGTGACAAAATGCATGTATTCATGTACATCTTTTAGATTCACTGAAATTCATATCTGTAACATTTACGATGTTTTCTATAGTTACTTTAGAAAGAAAAGAAAGAAATCAGCTGAAAAAAAGAACAATAAAAGTGCACCGAATCCACAGAAGCTAAAGTTATGATGACCAGGGAGTAAACGTGATTAAAGCTTCATTAATACCCTTTTCACTGATGCTTTTGACACATCTTTCATTCACTTATTTTAATTATAATCATGAGTAGTGGACTGGTGGACTACTTTTTAAAATGAATAGTCTTACAACCCCTACCACCTACACAATACCAGGTTTAGGTGCACATTTTTAATTAATTTGCAATAACAGATAAATTCTGTAATATATTAGTTATATATAACACACTGCATAATGTATAACTTTTAAGATGTTGTCATTATTCTTAGCATTAAGGGCAACATTAAAACAACAGCTAATGCAATTTGTGCTGTAAGAATAATGCCAAAGCCCAGTCATTTGATCTCTTTATCATAATACCAACACATACTATTTAGTTTTTAAGCAATTTAAATCACCATCAAACATTTATTTTAAAAAACCTGCTCTACAAATTAGAAGACATAATGATCAAAAAGCTGTTACAAAACATATACAAAATATTATCATACGGTTGACAAGTTTTGCAGAGCTGTGGACAGAGTGACTTACACTGTTAAGTTGGGATATATTATTATAGTTAGGCAAATATAACATTAGGGGTCTTGCCCAATGACTCTTATTGGTATAGTGTGGTATGCTTATCTAGAGAGGGAAATCATACCCCAGAATGTCACATGGAGGACCACTGTGATGCCCGCAATGCTTTACAAACAGTATGTTCATATTTATGGTTGTTTAAGCTGCATGGCATTAAAACAGCACCTACTTCGAGAGCTCTGAACATGAGTTCTGTGTTGTTCATGGGATTCATTTTGGACATGCTCCCAAACCATTTCAAATGAAATGCTAAAGTTCACTTTGAAGTTGAAGAGGATTTTATTGTCATTTCAGTTATATACAGTACAGTATAGTGAAATGAAACAACGTTCCTCCAGGACCAGCATCAACACAGAACACAAGTACAATGACAATAAACAATAGAAATACAATAAATACAAGCCCTAATGAATATAAAAAATAAAAAAACGTGCTTGTCTAAGTAGACTAAGACATATTACAGGATGAAGACAAATGTGATGTTGGTCAGTATGTGGTTCCACTGTTTACATTTTATGGACAATGTGCAATATTGCAATGATGACGGTTTGTAGGCAAACACAGTGCTGTGCAGATGTGCAGTTATATTTATTACCTGAGAGTAAGCATATGACTACTGCATATGCAACACAGTTCTTGTGTGTGTGTGTGTGTGTGTGTGTGAAAGAGAGAGAGAGAAAGAGAGAGCAAGCAACAGAGGAACTCAAATACCATAAGAGTTTATTCTGTACTGCCAGATGTTGACCACAGCATAAACAAACTGACATGCTGCTGAAATTTGCACCTTGGATAAAACTTGAACTATTAGATTTTGTTCATATAAACAAGCTTGTATGTTGCTGAAGAGTTGAGGACTGAGAACAGAGAATGATATTGTTACTTTATTCTGTTCTCAATTCTTAAGCTCAGTTAAAGAAATCCAATGGATTCTTTTTAAAAGTAAAAACTTTTACGTCCAACAATTAAACCAATTCAGTGGACAAAACGATGAATTTCCCTATAAATCTTTCTACACGTGAACTTAACGAGATTAAAAAAATCTGAATATAACTGATAATGATCTACACAGGTTATTGCCAAGTATTAATGATTTTGTCTAAATATGTACACCTCAGCCACAACAACAAAGCCAAGTGAAGTGAATTACAATTAAGTGATTAGGTGATTATCTTGTTATAGTGATACCTGACAAGGTTTAGGATATTTTAGACTACAAGCGAACAGTGAGTTGTTAAAGTTGATATACTGGTAGATGGAAAAATTGTGACAGTCATTAGTATATATATTTACTGTATATATTGACTGACTGCTGTAATTTATTTGAATTTTTTAGTTTGTGTAAGAACCTTCTGAAAAACCATTTAATTCAAACAAAGAACCTTTTTACTAGTCATCTAATCATTCCAAATCTGCACATGATGTTTTGGGTCAAAATAGACCAAAAGCTTTGTTTTCATGTCTGTTCTTTGCTATAAAACCCAGTTGAATTCATAGTTAGTCAGTATTGATATGCAGGTGTTTGCCTTGGTGATTTGATGAGAGGACTTTCTTCTGTAAATGATACTAGAGTGAAAGCTATTTAGCAAGGAAATAGTATTTTATCACTGTTTTGGGATCTTGGAGATTTCAAGACGTAATGCAGCTGATCCTTGCAGAGATCTTTAAGGGAAAGGTTGATGTTGTCGTAGTTTGTGCTATTCTCTGTAGATTTTCCCATGTAATCATTTATTGGAGTTTGAGAGAAATGTTTTCAGAAGTTTATAGAATAAAATAATTCTTTAACCTATAAATAGCAAAACTAATCAGTGGTCTCTTCGCTTCTTTCCAGAGCAACAGATATAATAGTTTTTCTAAAATTCAGATTTCTGAGAAGGTTTTTGAGTTAGAAAAGAAATGGGCTGGCGTACTTAGATGAAAATGTGGATTTTTTATCATAACTTATTTTTGCAATGTAAGAGTGTAATTGCGTTTGCCTTTCCAAACACCTTCAGGGCAATCAACTGAATTGAGCGAGAGACAGAACAGGAGAGAGAGAGCGTGAGGGAGAGAGAGAGAGAGGATCTCTTGTTTGATGGTTGAATGCATGGCTGGTTCACATGCTTGTGAACAAAGAGGGGTGGTCAGGAACTGCAAGGTCTTGAATGGGCAGAACAAAAAGGATGAAAGATGATGAATGCAAATGACCAAAATCCAGCAAAAGAGAATGTACTGGATAATAAAGACCAGCAGGGTAAGAGGAATTGTGTTAGTGAGAGAGAGAGAAAAAGAAAGTGATCTTGACTGGCCTGTACTGTGGGCCTTTCTTAAATAAGTCGTCAGTCAGATGAATATCTTAATTATTGAGGGCTGTATCAGTTGTACTGCTCATGTGTTCAAAGGTAATATATTAAATCTGTTACTTTTAAGCCATTACATTTTTTCATCATTTTTAAAAACATTTTTCAGATATAATCAACCAGCCAATATATATTTGGAGTATAAATTTTGCTTATTTAATTTAGAACTGTTACTGCAACACTGATATTGTTAACAAAACTAGAATTAAACAGTCACCTCAATAGTTCAGTCATCAATATTAAAACACATCAACAAAATTTCTCTTGACCCACTCAAACCTCATCGGATTTGTTAACGAGCTATAAAAACTCGAGGCAGCCACTTCAGACAGTGAAAGAGCTGGTAAATGACTAATCTTGGATCTGATTCCTCCATATTTATCATCACTAAAACTGGTTCTAGATCAGCACTTTTGTACTTATTATCAACATTAGCAGTTTAAATCAATGCCTGCATTCATTTGAACAAATGTTTGATTTCATTGCTTAATCAAATCAGTTCAAATCATTATCGTATGAAATATAAATATATATAACTGAATTAGTTATAGAATAGAATATAGAATAACTTCTGAACTAGTTTTGACACAAAATATACTAATATGCAAATATGTTATAAAAAAGTCATTTATGGCCCATTGCTTTTATATATATATATATATATATATATACACACACAGTGGTAACCCTACTTACGAGTTTAATCCGTGCAGGAGCCGAGCTCGTTAGCTGGTTTGCTCGTTAGCTGGATGCATTTTCCCCATAAGAATACATGTAAAACTGATTAATCTGTGTCAGCCAATATACAGTATACTTTAATATGCTAAATAATGTGTTTATATGTTTTTTGTTTTTTAATAAACGAGATGACAACAGCGCTCATGTAGGCTGGCGGCTAAGGAGGAGAGGAGGACGGGCGTACGTGTATGACATGGTTACACTTATCATATGAAAAGTAAAAGTAAAATTTATCTAACTCTCTTGTTCACTACCTTTTGCTTTCTTTGTGTCGCTTTCACTAGCATTTTCACTTTCACTGGACAGAGGTCAAAGGTAATGACTGACCTCTTCTTCTACAGTAGCATCTAGGGGATGCTACGACCGCCGCGCCCCTAGTGGTTGGCATACTTGAACTAATTTACGCTATTCGTTACTTGGAATTTTATTCGTTACCTGGAAGAAAAATATTCCGAGATCTCGACTCCTGGAATACTCGTTAGTAGGGGTACCACTGTATATGTGTGTATATATATATATACATACATGCTGTAAAATACATTTGTAATATAAATTAGAATGCATATAATATATTTTTATATGTTACACTTTTGGTTTAAGACAATTTGTTGCATCACTTTAAAGTTAATATATGACACTCTGTGTTTGTGGGTGTGTGTGACTCCCATGCTCAATCAGTCTCTTTCTCTTTCTCTCTCTCTCTCTCTCTCTCTCTCTCTCTCTCTCTCTCTCTCTCTCTCTCTCTCTCTCTCTCTCACTGTGGAGCATAGGTCACTTAATAAAAGCCGATTATCCAGTTAGTGTCTCCGTTAGCTCTTAACCTCCTCACCCCTCCTGTGGGCTGGCAGTGGGGAGTTTGGTGGGAGGGGGAAATGCACCAGCTGCCCCCAGCCTCACTGCACCAGAGCCTGGCAGTGCTCACACTCCATAGCCCTGCTCCATCCGGCCTGCTGAGCCACAGACACCAGCTAACCAAGCAACCAAAAACCACCTGTCCTGCCTCAGGATATACACCGAGGCACAAAAACTCACATTCATCATCTCTGTCTCACACTAATTCAGATGATCTTTATAAAAAGTGGGTGATGTGCTAAATCAGGATTAATTGCAGCACAATATACTTTTCTATATAGTACAGTATATAATGTCCATCATCAGTGTGTGTATCTAAGCTGCAGAAGTTCCTCACTAACCCGGACTTTCTTACTGAATATTCACAAGAAGTGTTGGATATTTGTCAAGAGTTTAAAAGACCACTGAAGCTGTGTTGTCAGCAATGTCATGGCCATATCAGGAGCTATGACTTTAAGAGGATTATATTGGTGAGAATAATGAATTGAGCTAATGTAAATCACATCCTGACATAGAGAAAACATTCTTTTTTTTGCCTGTTTGTATTTATCCTCACTATTGTGTAATTTTGTTTAGCATTTAAAATATAAAGTCCAGCAGCTGAGTGATTTAACCAGCACATTTGATAAATGTTTGTACCACTGCGGTGGGGTGGTGGAGACAGGAAGCAGGAGTAGTTCCAAAACAGATAGTTTTATTGCTGAACACTTTATAAACACGGGAGGACTAGACACTGCTCCGTACACACAGATCTATACAGATGACAATGACACCAAGAGTAGACTATGTAGGGGTAGTAATTGTGACACAAATGAGGGAACAGACATGAATAATGATGTGACATCACAGGGGGTGGAGACAAAATGAAAAACATCAGGAAATGGGTGAGGGCCAGGCGAGGACGTGACAGTGTTAAGTAGATTGTTTTGGGTATTTTAGCGATGCTGGCAGTGTAATGATGTAATGCTCTGTTGACTTGCATATAACAATGTTCATATTGAACTCATTAATGAGCTCATAATTCTGTGGATAAATGTATCAGGTTTGAGACATTTTTTCCATGACATGGTGTGATACAGGTTACTAAACTCCATTCATTATTCCCATAAAAAATAACTCTCTTACACCCAGAACTCCTAATACAGGCATAATGAGACTACTAGATGATGACCCTCCTTCATTGGTTTACTAGTGTAATGCTCTTCTGGTCTGTGTTTTTCTTTCCTTGTGGTTTCTCCACATGTCTTTTGTTTACCTTTAGTCTGTGTGCTCTCTGTTTACCTAAGTTTCCCTGCCTATCCTCTGCCCTAGTCACACCCTGTTCATTATTGTTCACATCTGCATCTTGTTTTCCAGCCCCGCACTGTCGTTTCCACTCTAATTACACAGAGTATATGTTCTCCTTTCCTTGTCCTGTTTTGTCCATTAATGGCCACAAAAATGTACACTATGAGGTGTTGGCTGACTTCCATCACATGCATCGGAGGAGGCCTGAGCTAGTCTTCACCCTCCTAGAGTCATGAACATTACAAGTGATTGGGAGAGTTGGATCACTTGGGTTGATTGGCTACCACAACATTGGGGGGGAGGGGGTTAGGTAAAAAATAATAATGAGAGTTAGCTTACTTTGTAAATTTAGCTACATAAATTAGGTTTAAGAACAGTCCTCATCTAGTCTTTATGCTGAATCAATTTATGGTGAATCTACACAGGTGATAACTGCATTTCAGCTATAAGAAAATAACACTGTTTCATACTTGTTCACACAGTGGTTTTCAATTAATTTTTCAACCGAATAAAAAAGTAGTACAGTAAAAGCCACCCACTCTCACAATTAAATGTGAGTGCACACTTGCCAAGGTGCCAATGGTTGGGGCTCATCAGAATGAGAGAAATGTCAAGAAGAGCAGGTGGCAGAGAAAGGGATGGGTGAAGAAGTGAAAAATGATTTGAAGGTCAAAGGTAACATGATGTTAACAGCTGAAAATGATTCTGATATTCAGACACAGGCACAACGCAAACACTCTGTTATAAACTTTTCAGCTTATGAAATATTTGTGAAATATTTAGTTTTAATCTGTGACTAAATCCCTTTAGGATGGGATATATGTGTGTGCACATGTGAGTCTCTCTGTGTGAGTGAGAGAGAGAGAGAGAGAGAGAGAGAGAGAGAGAGAGAGAGAGAGAGAGAGAGAGAGAGAGAGAGAGAGAGAGAAAGCTTTATGCTGTATGAATGACGGTCGTTTGTCATGTTCAGTGTTCTGTCTGTGTGTAATTGTGAAAGCCCTCCAGCCTGCTCTCCTCACACAACTCAATTTGACCATAACACACACACACACACACACACACACACACACACTCACACAAATTTTTTTCTGGCTCTCTCCTCTCTCACTCTTGATCTTTCTCTCCGTCCCTCGACCTGTATGTCTTCTCCCTATTTGTCACTGAATTGCTCATTTTCATTCATTCATTCATTCATTCATTCATTCATTCATTCATTCATGGTCTTTCTCTGTTTCCGTCTCTTCTCTCTCTCTCTGTATACACCTCTCTTTATCTTGCTGTGCATCTCTCTCTGTATCTCTCTTTCTCTGTATCTCGCTGTGTATGTTTCTATATCTCTCTCTTTCTATCTTGCCATTAATATCTCTATATCTCTCCTTGTATCTTGCTGTTAATCTCTCTGTATCTCTCTCTCTGTATCTTTCTGTTAATATCTCTGTATCTCTGTGTATCTTTCTGTTAATCTCTCTATATCTCTCCTTGTATCTTGCTGTTAATCTCTCTGTATCTCTCTCTCTCTCTGTATCTTTCTGTTAATCTCTCTGTATCTCTGTATCTTTCTGTTAATCTCTCTATATCTCTCCTTGTATCTTGCTGTTAATCTCTCTGTATCTCTCTCTC